>SNQJ01S0031554.1:175841-189270 GCA_010110895.2 Picea sitchensis | reverse complement strand
AGACAAGAGGTGTAGGCAGCGTTTTTATAGTAATACAAAAAAAAAAAAAAAAATAGTTGGCTGCCAACAAGGCCATGCACACTATGCCATTCTGGATGGAAGCTACCTTGTAGCATCACATTCCCTTTTCTACATCGTCGTAAGTGTCCTTAATTCTCTATGCCAGGGTGCAGTCGAAAGCCTTCTTTGGGTAGAAGTCTTGTGGGTGAGGTCCTTGCATGCTCAATTCGGTGATCCTATGGATCAACATCGAATCGAATGTGATGCATCTATCTAGCCATAGATAGTCACCATGGTAACATGAGAGCAGGAACTTAACACATGCGTTAACCTCCTGGTGCCTTCCAAAGTGTGGGATCTTCATCAAATTCATTGAGAGGGAGGACTATGCGAGGTTCATAGTCCATGGTTGGGGGATTATTTTCGAGTTCTTCCCCTTCATCCTGGTCAGATACTTGTAAGGAGCAAGCATGTTCTAATTCTTTCAGTCACCTAGGTTGAAGTCGTTGAACTTCAACGTCGTGATCTTATCTTGTTGTGCTCTGACTGCACGTATCCCCTTCGGGAGGTACGCAATAACCATGGTGTAATCAAAGTCCCTCGCGCCACTGTCACGACTCACCGCACCGGCCAGAGGCAGGATGTATTCGGGTAAGATGGTCGGGATTAACTTCATGTTTTCTAGATCATCTCTTTTCTTGGTTTTCTTCTCTGTTGTCGGTCGGGATGGTCCAGATCAGTGAGAATTCAACGGAGAGGCTTTCACTCCTCACGTCTATGAAGCTTGAACTTCTATGGAAATCACTCTCTCAGCCATCAGATCAATTAAAACTTCCTCAACTGACTTCTCCACAGTGTTGAGCTGGTCTGACATGCACGCTCTTGATCAGAAAACTTGGGTGGATGGATGAGTGCTCAAAGCAATATAATCGGTGTCGATCTTACTAAGCATGGCACAATAGCAATGTGTTCTCTTATTAGCTCTGATACAATTCGCAAAATCTCTCTCGGTGCAACAGTCGATGGACTAAGTAGACACCATGTAACGGATCTCTCCAATAGATAAGAAGTTTTCCATCAATGCAGTTTTGTTCATTGCGGCGCGGTCCCAACGGTCTGATGGCGAGCTTTCTAGTCATAATTGTTGTTCTAACCATTTTGGAATGTTGTTCCAATGGTTATAATTCTTCCAATGATCATATTGTTTCGCCATGGCGAAGTGCCATGGGGCATTGTTCTGATATCCCGATGAAGTTCCAATTTTGCAAATCTTCCTTTCGTGAAGTTCCCTCTAGGCACTTCTGTAACTTTTCGATCTTTTCTCTCTTCTTACTGATTTTTCTAGCCTTCTTCCCGGTGATCTTCATCTTAGTATTCCTCTTTCCATTATGATTCTTGTCTTCTTTTGGCATAGTGATGTATTTTCATGGATTGACGTATAGACAGGATGATGTAAAGGGTGGTCATTGTTGTCTTGTCATGGTTTATAGGAATAACCAAATGGATCAACTCCAAAGCGTCCCCCTTATGGTGAAATCCCTCACGGGAAAACGCTCTTGGATAAAGTTCTCAAAGTGGTCCCCTTATGGTGAAATCCCTCACTGAAAGACGCTTTGTGAAGTCCAAATGGTTAGGTAGCCCAACATTGTGGTTAGGAAACCCAAGTTTGATTAAGGAATAATGTAATGAATATCATTGAATTTGTAGGAGAAACTATTCCATATGGATAGTATATGTCATGCCATTTTCGGTGATATGTAGAACTCCACATAACTCCTCACGGTTAGAGAATTATGGTCATATGAAGTTGGAGAACCCTCATGAGTTATCTAGAAGCCTCTAGAAGGTCAAAGAAGTCAAATTATTCTAGAAGCTCCTAGAAGAAGTTGACCAGTCAAAGTGGTTAGTCATGGGTTAAAGTGGTTGCAACAAGAAAAAAATTAAAAATAAATTAGTTGCAACTAGAATTGGAGACTTTACTTAAGTATACAAAGTGGTTAAGTGGACAAAGTTGGTTAAGTGGACAAAGTGGTTAAGTGGGCAAAGTGGCTAAGTGGACAAAGTGGTTAAGTGGATACTTCTAGAGGAAGCTACTTGGAGAGTATAAATAAGAGAGCAAGGGTCTCCCATTAGTATCCAGTGAGAATATCGAATATATACAAGTGACCGAGGTAACCAAAGGAGAATTTTAGAGGGAAGGTGAAGTAAAGAAGGTCGAAATTCAAGGGAGGATAAAGTTTTTTTATGATTCTTTCTAAGGTATGTTATTTACAGGTCATCTCACCATTTTTGCAATAACTATTTTTATACAATGATTTAGATAGCAAAATATGGAGGTTGTTGAGACAACATATCCAAGTAACTTTTATAAAAATTTCAACTTGTGTTTCATTGTATTTTGGGAGTTACACTCCGTGGAAAACATGGTTTGTGGCTAGTCCTGAAACTAGTTTAAAACATGTGTTTTGGGTAACTATGTCATAAATTCTTCATAATAGATCCAAATTCAGTAATACAAAATGTATTGGTTAAAGTACATCCTGTAGTATGTCGTGTACTATTTTAATATCCATACAAAAATATTCCATGTGGGGAATTCTCTACAAGTTCTCTCTCTAGAATAAGCTAGAATTCAACAAGGTATGACATTTTTCTTATAACTTCTTTTCTTGGAGGTTCCAAGCAGTGAAACCTATAGGAATTGAAGACAAGACACTGGAGAACATTTTGTACCATTTTCAGACCTTTATTCATTACAAGTACATAGTTATGATTGTTGCAAGTTAGGGTTTTTGACTAATCCAAATTAGTCATGTGAGACTAAAGTAAAGTTTGATGAAAATGTTAGTTTCTTGTTGTTGAAGTTAAGGAAGGTTTGTAGGTATGTGATCAAATTCACCAGGTATGTTACAGAGTTACATATCATATTTGGATGATGATGAGACAGGCTGAGGTGAGAAGTTGTTGTGACAGGTTGTGCATAGTTGATGAACTTATATTGGTATAGACTGTTGGTACAGTTTGGCAGATTTCTTTATGTCTACAAGTTGGGTCTTGTACTTGAGGGTTGGATTCCTCACATCTTGGTTGGTGCTGAGATACACAGGCTGAGTCTTGCATTGAGAGTTGGTTCTCTCTTGGAGTTGGTGCTCTATTTCAGTTGGTGCTGATAAAACCAAAGGATTGTAGTCTGTAATACAAAATAAACTTATACATGTATTTGGTGTTCCTTATGTTCTTTATTGTGATGGTGCATAGCTATTTATTGTTAATGTATGTCATTAATATGTATTCACATGTAAGAAACTAAATATGAATGGAAGTAATAATTAATGATGTTATGAATGGTGATTGCTAACTAAATTTTTGTGAGAAGTGTAAAAATAACCCTCACACTGATTCACCCCCCCCCTCTTAGTGTGATCGGTGTGTCCAATAGTGGGCATTAAAGGGAATTAAAGTTGGAATGTTTAATTTGAATATAGTAAGATGATTTTCATGACATAATTAATTTTTGTATTTATATTTTTAAATGTAAAAGGATTTGGTTGGATTCATAAGGATATGGTTTGGGTGAAGGTGGATAGATGGGTGATAGAGGTTAAGTATATGAATGTGTGTGTTTTTTCTCATGGGGGTGGGAGGTAAATGTGTGTAAATGGGTGGTGGGAGGTGAGGATGTGTATGTGCGTACTTGTGGATGATAAGGGATGAGGATGTGCTTATGGGAATGAAGGTAAAAAAATGAGAGGTGGAGGGTGAGGGTGTACATGTGTGTTCTTGAACACATGTGAAAACTAGGTCACTCCCTCTCATCCCTTATCCTCTCAAAAGGTGAGAATGTGCACGTGTGTGCTTAAATAGGTGGTGTGGGATGAGGATGTCCAAGAATGTCTATGTATACACACACATGTACAGCCTTACTTCCCCCATGTGGGGTGTGCATGTGTTTTCTTTTTACCCTCACTCTCCCTTCCCCCCCACCTGCATGCCCACCCTCCCAAGGGGTGTGGCTATGGATGTGGGTGAATGTGAAATAATAACCCACTCCCATCCTATTGAATCAAATCTATTTCATTTTTCTCTTATTTTATAGACAAACAATGGCAATTGAATCCACATGTGGTGGACTCACAATCCATTTCCTTGGTACACTTGGCTACGTCTGCCCAAGAAAAACAAACCAATTGTCTTTGTTAGCACTATTTTTGTCATTGTTTTGCGGAATTCCATGATATTAAATGAGTGGAATTGCTTCATTGGATATCCTAATCATCATTTACACTTGTTAAACTCATCAAATATCCAGAGATATCAAGGATATTAAGAGCACCATTTGGTCAATATTTGGTAAAAAAATGCAGAATGTTTTGTAGGTGATTTGTTTTTGTTCATCTTGCGGCATAATTTTCAAGCAAATGGAATCGAATCTCAAAAACTTAAAACATCGGTTTTTTTCGGGAACAAACCACATTAAGCACAATTGTGGACCATTTCCCGAAAAAAGTGAACCGTTCGAGAGATATAGGTGGCGCTTTAAGGGTGATTTTTCCATATTTTTCAGACTTCATTTTTTCTAAAAACCGTTCATTCAACATAAGTGTCACCTTCATCCATTCAACCTAGAGATTATATCATGATATTAATGCTATAGATTAGGATCAAATCCCTTTGTTTCGGATCTTATTTTGAATTGGTTACTCTCAATTAAGCATTGCAATTTCTATTTAAGAAAGAATTGTGAAAGAAGAGAGGGATCTTCCTTTTGGAAGGAAGATGGGGTTCGAGTAGAAGAGGTTGAAGGCTTGAGAGTTGAGGGAAGAGTTTAGTTGTATGCATCATTTCATTCTCAAGGACTCATACATCTTGATGGTCAGATTGTGTATCTATGTATCTCATTTTTCTGTCTTATTTGAATGCAATGAAAATTTCTGCAATGTGTTGATTTTCCCAAAGATTAAGCTTTGATTACAATGACAAGTTTACTATTAATTACTTGTTTGTTGTAAGTTGTATTCAAGTATTTGATTCATATTTAAAATATCATTTTGGATATGAATATATTATTTGTGAATGTATGAGTTACTAGATTGTAACACTTATGCATTCATATATGTTGTTCCTCCAAATTTCATTGTCCATTATTTATCTAGCCTTCAGTGTGAATTCCCCAAAATATATGAAGTGTTGTTGATCATTTGAGAATATTTTTGGAGGAGTTTTACCAGATATTTAACCTTTCAACCTGCTTGATCCACCTAAAAACCAAAACAAATCATTGCAACAACTAAGATGTGCTAGGCATGCCCTCCCAACAGTCAGAGAGCAACTTCTAGTTCTAACATATTTTGGCATTGTTTTCAGGGATGACATTGAATATCTTCCCTAGGTGTACGACAATGTCTAGATCCTCTTCTTGACGGTGAACAGGAAGTAGACACTTATTTGACTGCATATTTTTCACCTTGTGACTCCATGTTTGAATAATCTAAAGATGGCTCCACTAATTCAGAATCTCCATAACAATGGAAGCCATCTTGGCTCAGAGGTATGCAAATTTTTATTTCTCTAATGTACCTAGATTTCTAAATCCTATGCATGAAATAAATGAATTGGAAATCTCTCTTCCAAAGTTTAAAGGAGAAGATTGGGAGGTTTATACTAAGTTTTTATTGGATTTTCATGAATATACGCAATAGTTGGGCATTATTCACGAAGACGTTTTAATGAAGATGTTCAGGTATTCATTGGAAGGAAAGGCACAATAATGGTGTAGATCTCTACCTCAATCCAACATTTCCTCATTAAAGGAATTCCATGCTATATTTAATTCATATTGTAAAAGAAAATATGTAGTTGATTTCCTTTATGATGAATGTTGTGAAGAATTCCAATTGTTGCACCATTTCTCTAATCACAAAATTCAGGATGATAGTTCTAGTCATATGCACGAGGAGACAATTATTCAAAGTGAAGGTTTCATTGAACATGTTTTTTATACTTTTGAAATTGATGAAACTATGTTGCTATCTTATGATTCTCATGACAACCTCACTGTTTTGAATCTTGTTAAATAATTTTCTGCCCAAGATAATGATCAACAATTTCAAGAGGATTTTGTTTCCCCTAACCATTATGAAGCAATATTCACACTGAAGAAGAATTGTCTTCTTAACCAGTTGAAATTATGTCATATTATTCAAGAACCGGTGGAAATCTACATGGATTCAGTTTTTTCAGCGGTCCCCAATGTTGCAGCTTTGTGCATATCTCTTAGTTGCAATAGTAATTATAAGTTTTTTTTTTAACTCTTGTTGCAAATATCACATTTCTTTTGCACTTTCTCATTCAACTGCAAACAAGAAGATATTTTTGTCAACCGGATGCTTACTTGAATTCATTGGAAGTTTCACATTACTTGATCCATGAAGTTGTTGTTGACTATAGTAGGAACCAGTGTACCTAAATAAGCTCTCAGTTTGAGCATTTCATTTAAGTTTTCAGTTTGTGGTTCAGTTTGATGTGTAATAGCTTAATAATTGACTCCATATCCCAATGGAGGCATTGGTGCAAAGAATTTTCAATTTATAGTTTGGTTTTTCAAGATGGTTGCTTTTAGTTGAGCAGAGTAGGCTTACAAGTTGATGAAGGAAGAAGTTATTGGTCTGCGTGTTCTTGGTGTCTCACAGGGAGGACACCATCCCTAGTTGGAACTAGTGTTATCACTATTGTTGTCATTGTTTTGTGGAATTTCATGATAGTAAATGGGTGGAATGTATTCGTTGGCTATCCTAATCATCATTTACACTTGTTCAACTCATCAAATATCCATAGATATCAAGGATATTAAGAGCACCATTTGGTCAATATTTGGTAAAAAAATGCATAAATTTATGTAGGTGATTGTTTTTGTCTTCATCTTGTGGAATGATTTTCAACAAAATAGAATTGAAACTCAACAAAATAAAACATGGGTTTTTTCAAGAACAAAACAAATTAGGTTCCATGAGAACTGTTTCCAAAATATGTGAACCATTTGAGAGTTGCAGGTGGCGCTTTAAGAGTGATTTTTCTATATTCTTCAGAATTCGATTTTCTAAAAAGTGCCCATTCAACAGAAGTGCCACCTTCATCCATTAAACCTAGAGATTATATCATGATATTATGGTATATATTAGGATCATATACATTTATTTTGGATCTTAGTTTGAATTGGTTACTCTCAATTAAGCATTGTAATTTATGTTTAAGAAAGAATTGTGAAAGAAGAGAGGGATCTTCTTCTTGGAAGGAAGTTGGGGTTCAAGTAGAAGAGGTTGAAGGCTTGAGAGCTTAGGGAAGAATTTAATTGTATGCAACATTTCATAATCAAGGAATCAGGAATCCTGATGGTCAGATTGTGCATCTATGTATCTCATTTTTCGGTCTTATTTGAATGCAATGAAAATTTCTGCAATGCGTTGATTTTCCCAAAGATTCAACTTCGATTATAGTGATGAGTTTACTATTAATTACCTATTTCTTGTAAGTTGTATTCATGTATTTGATTTGGATTTAAAATATTATTTTGGATCTGAATATCTTCTTTGTGAATGTATGAGTTAACGGATTGTGACACTTATGCATTCATATATGTCCCTTGTTCCTCCAAATCTCATTGTCCATTATTTATATATCTTTCAGTGTGAATGCCCCGAAATATATGAAGTGTTATTGATCATTTGAGTATATTTTTGGAGGAGTTTTACCAGACCTTTATCCTTTCAACCTTCTTGACCCAACTACCAACCGAAAAAAATCATTGCAATAACTAAGATGTTCTAGGCATTCCCTCCCAGCAGTCAGAGAGCATCTTCTATCACTAACAGACTCTATATACAATTATTTTTTCCAAGAATAAAAAATGAGATAACATTTGTAATATGATTTGAACACCTTCACTCTCAATCCCCAGGTGAAGCTTCACCCCTTAAGTGGGGGCGAGGGGTGAAGCTGCACCCACACCTTCATAAGGTATACTTTGCACACCTTCACCCCCTATCCCTAAATGAATATTCACCCCTCGAGTGGGGGTTAGGGTTGGAGATGAAACCCCACCCTCATGAGGTATGTGTTGCACACCATCACCCCCATTCTCTAACCTCTTCCCACTTCAACCCCAACCTCCACCCCCATGAAGTATGCACAACTTCGCTCCCATCCAAAACCTCACTCTATATGAGGATGGGTGGTGAGAGGGAGAGGGTGTGCATGTGTGTGAAAGCACACACTTCTCCCCCACTACCCACAAATGTAGACCTACACTTCCCATTCCCTCCTACATGAGGGCGTGTACCCCCACTCTCATGTGGGTACACATGCACACCATGTATAGATTCCCACATTCACTATCCACTCCCACCATCACAAAGGTGTGCACTCCCATTCTCATGTGCGTGTGCATGTGCACACACATGTATACCACCTACAAATGCATGTCTTCACTCCCCACTCTCACCCTCATGAGAATATCCATGTATTTGTTTTGGCATGCACATGCATGCTCTCACCCTTTGTTTCCCACAAATGCACATCTTTATCCCACACCCTCACTCTTATGAGAGTGTGCATGTGTGCGCTTGTCACAAATGCACACATGTACACCCTTCAAAAAAATCATGGAATAATAGTTTATTAGGAATCAAGTGATCTAATCATAACCACAATATTCCAACAAACAACCTCATGTACACTAAAAGGTATCATCCCTTTTGTCAACCTCATCCAGTCAGCATAACCTTTATGCCCTAAAACCAAGACATGCAATGCTCATCACAGGGTCCAATTTAAGGGGTAGTTCCCTTAGCACCTCATGTCATTGTTGATGGGAAAGGTTGCTATGGCAGAAGTTTCCTCGGACACACAAGTTTTATTAATTAAGGAAAATAAATTACATAAATAATGCAAGAGCTTGCAATCTCAACATTATTCTTGCATGAGAAGAAGAGATCTTTAAATAAGCTCATCTTACTAATTTCCTAAATTGATTTTGTTATGGACATCTTATTACATAATCGTGTGATTATGACAAGTGTCCATGTGCAATAAATGAAGATTGTAACAATTTCTTAATTTATTGATTCCAAGAAACGACTCTTTTCTAGACGTATTATTATTCTAATAATATTCATTCTAGGAAAGCCCAAGTACAATAAAATATAATATTAAACTAAGTAATTTTAGTATCATAATGTTTAACAGGTTGAAGGGAAACACCTTGAAGCCTCAATAGTAGAGAACACATAAAGCACTATCGATGCCCAAGTTCAATAAGCCACATACACACCTAATAGATCGTGCATGTGCATAGAGAATGCCAACCATTGTTGACACCACTATGGACACAACAACACATACTATGCCATGAACACAAATAATCACTAGCAACTACAAAACTAAACCCCCTTCAACAATTAAATAAACATTATTGTCATTAAGCATGCCCTATGTATAATGTGTATGATACAAAACTATGTATAATGTGTATGATACAAAACATAAAAATATAAACTGTTTTCTTTCTCTTGCTATATTTGACATAACAAATATATTTCTATGTATAATGAGGCAAAGCAAAGAAATGATGGTTTGTTTTCTTTCTCTCACTTTTTCTCATGGAGAATCTTTGAATTAGATAATAAAGTGAGGTTTTTTTTGGAATCTTTTCCAACTTCTAGGTACCTTAAAAGGGTTGCATTATTGCCCAAAGTTTGTACCTTAAAATGGTTGCAGTGATCTCTTTATTGTACCTTAAAATGTTTGCACGCTTTGCACTCTGGTATACTATTTGTACCTTGAAATGGTTGCAATGCAAGGACATATATTCCCAACTTACGAAAACTTTTAATATTTGTATTGAAATGATTTCAATGTAAGGGTATATTACATTTCCAATTTATTAAAACTTTTACTATTTCTATTGAAAAGAGTGTATTGGATATTATAAGAATTAGAAAATATACTTATATTAATAATAAAAATTGATTTATTATATAATCATACTAAAATAAATAGATCATGGATTCACACTTAAATACTATTTGTATTGAAAATTGTGTATTGATATTATAAGAATTAGAAAACATACTTATATTAATAATAAAAATTTATTTATTATATAATTATACTAAATTAAATAGATCATGGATTCACACTTAAATACTATAAAAACTTTTAGTGTCAATTATATATATATATATAAAATTTAATAAAAAAATTCAAAAAATAATATATTATATTTCCAATTTATTTATTTGTAATAAAAAAACTTTATATATGAAAAGATTGTATTGGATATTATAAGAGTTAAAAAATATACTTATATTAATAATAAAAATTGATTTTGAATAATTATATTAAAATAAATAGAACATGGATTTGCACTTGCACTTTAAATATTGTAAAAAATTGTTAGTGTGAAGTAATACCATATCAATTATCTATTATATATATATAATGGAAAAAATATTATTTACTTTCAATAAAATTATTTGAAAGGATGTTATTTATTCTTAATAGAAAAATTTAATTATGTAAAAAAAAATTTGTAAACTTGTTAAAGGACTTCATATTAAATAGAGAAAGGATTGTATATAGTTCTTGTTGTTGGTTTGCCACTGGGGAAACTAGATCAACAACATAAAAACAATTTGGAGGGTTTGGAGGGTTTTATAAGTTCTTAACACACAAACCATAGCATACCAAAAACTAAAGACTAATGAGAAGGTACTGTGAGAGGACTAAACTATATCCTTATAGCTAGGATGAGGAGAGACCACTATCATGCTCCTACTAAGACTAATAAACAAAAAGAGTAGCATGTATGCCAGTCATAATTTAAACATTTAAATTTTGATTCTCAGCTTGAGCTAGGTCTAAGAAATCAATTGTGAGAGTAGATCATTCAGTAGGATCCAACTGTGAATCCAATTATTGAGGTCCTTTGGTAATCCCCTCGTTGGCTAGATGATCAACAATTTTATTTATTGATCGTCTGACATGGGATGGAATTATGGCTTCAATTAAATAAAGAAGGGGTTGGATGCGCTTAAGACACCCTTCCAGACGCCAACTAAGGGAGATATTGCTAGTGGGATAGCCATGTTGCATCGGTTTGAGTATTTGAATAATTATTTGGAAGTCCCCTTCAACCACCAGTTTTTGATATCCCTCATGAATAAAAATAACAAGGCCTTGCTCTAAGTCCTATAATTATATAACATTGTTGTTATCAACCCCTATATTGTTTGCAACATTTAAGAATGGTGTTGCAATTTTTAAGAGAGAATAAGTTGTACGCCAAGCTAAGTAAGTGCATATTTTATCAAAAGAAGATTCACTACTTGGGGCATATAATTTCAACAAAAGGGGTAGCAGTGGATCCTAAAAAGATGGAGGCCATTAGAGGATGGCCAACGCCAAAAAATGTGACAGAGGTTGGATCATTCATAGGTCTTTAAGGTTATTAGTTAAGATTCACAAAAGGATTTTCAAAGATTGCAAGCCCAATCACTTATTTACAAAAGAAGGGAGTAAAGTTTGAATGGACTTCCAAGTGAGAAGAAAGTTTTCAGCATCCGAAATACATCTTGACAAATGCACCAATCTTAAATATTACAGATATGTATGAATATTTTGTTGTGTGCACTTATGCATGCAAGGAAGGACTCGGTGGAGTTCTCAGTCAAAATGATCATTTGGTATTCTATGAGTTCAAAATATTAAAAGAACATGAGAATAATTATGCTAGCCAGACATCAATAAGCATTGTTGCAGCCATTGCCCATTCCAGAATGGAAGTGGGAAGTTGTCACAGTGGATTTTATTACAAAGTTGCCCAAAACAATGAAGCAACATGATTTCATCATTGTGGTGGTGGATAAATTAACTAAGGAAACACATTTTGTTCTAGTGAAGACTACACACAAGGAAACAAATATTGCAGAGATCTACATGAAAGAAGTTTTCAGTCTACATGGAGTGCTAAAGGTAATTGTTTAAGATAGATATATCCAAAGTTTACTTCCAATTTTTAGAAAAGTTTGTTCAAGGGCTTTGGAATAAATCTAAATCTTAGTATAGCATATCACCCAGAGTCAGAAGGGAAAACATAGAGGACTAACATAATAATTGAGGACATGCTTAGAATGTATGTGATAGATCAGTCATCAAAGTGGGAGGATTGTATTCATTTACCTGAATTTGCTTAGAATAATGGGTATCAAGCCTCATTAAAAATGAGTGTGTTTGAAGCATTGTATTGCAGAAAGTATAACCCGCCAGTGAGTTGGGATAATCCAACAGACAGAGCAATTGTTGGGACAGATTTATTGAAGGAATGGAAGAGCACATGGAAAAGATCAAGAAAAAATTAAAGGATTATGCATACAAGAATAAGTTTTTCAGGTATTTTAAAGTGGAGGTTCACTAAGACTAAGAATTTTCCCAAACTTGGAAACAAGCTATTGTGGACTTTTTGAAATATTAGAAAACATAGGGCCAGTTGCATACATGCTAGCATTACCTACATCCATGAGAGTTTTCTGTACACATCCTAGAATGGAAATTCATCCTAGAATGGAAATTCAAAGTGCTCAGGAACAAGTCCATAGGGTTGGTAAAGGTTCAATGGAGTTGCTATGTTCATGAAGATGCTACATGGGAGCATGAAGAAAACACGCGGGAAGAATACCCACATTTGTTTTCAATTTTGAAGAAAATAAAATGCAAGACTCTATTTTGAGCAACTAGAGTTCCAGAACCACATCTCAGAGTTTTAGCCAACCTATATTGGGGCCATAATAAAATAATGACACATTCATTGGGTTGACCCTGACAAACGAATTGTAACATTCCTTGGGTTATCCATGATAAACAAATGGTACATTCCTTGGGTCAGTTGATTGAGAAGAATATGAGATCTTGGTTGGAATTCTTGTTGGAGTTGCAAAAAATGCATAATGTTATTTCTAAGTATTGTGATGTAATTATGCATGTGTATCAGTGTATTATGAATTGAGGACGACACACAATTGCAGGGGAGGGGGAATGTAACATCCCCACTATAATCCCCAATTTATGGTTTTTATGGCCAGAATTCTGGGTGCTGAAAAATCCTTAGACATTAGAATTATACAAACTTAGCCACTCAAATCTACAGATCCAACCATGCATCACTGACAAAATCAAACAAATAGATAAAATTACAGGGAAACAACCAAAAGGTAGAAAGTTTAGACTACTACTAATATTATCAATATGTAGAAAGTTTAGACTACTAATGTTATCAATATGTAAAAATAATAACTTTGCAGTAAAGGCAATACACTGACATATATACATTTCCACCTGAAACAGTATTTATGATACACTGCAATCAATACCAAGCTGC
>SNQJ01S0031554.1:129452-159122 GCA_010110895.2 Picea sitchensis | reverse complement strand
AAACTAAAGTACCTATTCCAAATACAGATGAAGTATTACCCCTGAAATAATCTCACCAAAGTGAACTTACTCTACCAAAAGAAGATAAGAATCAGAATGGAAAAAGGAATACCGAGATGAAGCTCACTAGAAAGAAGGATAGAAAACTAAGTAAGAAGAGAGCTAAGATCGAAAATTTACAGAAGGTTCCAGAGGGAACTTCGCAGAAGGAAAATTTACACAATTGGAACTTCGCTGGTATATCAGAACTGCGTCACATGGCACTTTGTCATGGCGATGCAATATAGTCGTTGGGGACAGTATAACCGTTAGACCGACGACCCAAATGGGTAGAAAGGCATTTATGATCATAAATTTCACCACCAAACCGTTGGGACCATGCCATAACGGACATAACTGAGTTAATGAAGGCTTCTCACCCGTTGCAAGAGATTCGTTGCCAAGTTATCTATTTATCCCGTCGTACCATGCAACGAGAAAACTTTTGCTAACTGTGAAACTAAGATAGCAGACTAGTTGATATCACACAGGTGATCATCGCGTTATCACCATCCATCCCATTGCATTGAGTAGTTACCCTTCGAACCTGAGATATCAACCACAAGCGTGCATGTCGGATGAGCTTAGCACTACAAAGAAAATTGTCAAAGAAGTTCTCATTGACCTAATGACTAAAAGAGTAATGTCTGAAAGAGAAATGTCTACAAGTATTCAAGCATCATCGACGAGGGGAATGAAAACCTCTCCGTCAACTACTCACGGACTTGGATCATCCTGACCATCAGCGGAAAAGAGAACCAAACACAGAGATGACCTAGCCAATGTGAAGTTGATCCTGTCCATATTGCTCGATTGCATCCCACCTCTGGATGGAGTGTTGAGTCGAGACAGTGTGCCAAGATATTTCAAGTACTCCATGATTATTGCGTACCTCCCGAAGGGGATACACGTAGTTCGCGCACAGCAAGAAAATATCACAACATTGAAGTTCAATGACTTCAACCTCGGAGATCGCAAGAACTATAGCATGCTTGCCTCATACAAATACCTGACCAGGACAATGGGGGAGAACTCAAAGATAATCCCCCAACCATGGACGATGAACCTCGCGCAGTCCACTCTGTTAAATGTCATGAAGATCCCACACTTCGGAAGGAACTAGGAAGTGAACACCTGTGTCAAGCTATTGCTTTCATGTTACGATGGAGGTTACTTATGGCTAGACCGTCGTATTAGATTTGATCCGACGTTGATCCATAGGATCATGGGATTAAGTATGCAAGGACCTGACCCACAGGAGTTCTATCCAGGAAAAGCCACAGATCGCGCGCTAGCACAGAAGATCAAGGATACATACGATGATGTTGAAAAGGGAACGTGAAGCTACAAGGTATCCTCCATCCAGAATGTTGCAGTGCGCCTAGCCTGCCAGCTAATATCTAGAAAGTTAGTAAGGAAGAACAAATATAGGCAGGTCACAGGCTTTGCGGTTGACCTTGCAGGGAAGTGCGTGGAAGGCCTACAGATGAACTGGGTGAAGTACCTAGTTAATCAGTTGGAGCTAGATTGTCGTGAAGCAAAAGATCAGGGCTACAAGTTTCACTTTAGCTGGCTCCTAATCCTCATCACCTTTGTTTCTTGGGAGATGCCGGAAGGTGCGACCTTCCCGGATATTGAACCGTTCGAACCGCTTGCCGCGAAGTTGACTACCCTTAGGTACTCGAGTGATATGAACAAATAGTGGAAGTTGAACGTTGTTTTTCATACATATTACCTTCAACTGAAGAGAGCCATCAAAACTGAAGTGTGCATGACCCCGAACACCCTACAGAGGTTCCGACCCCTAATGAAGTTCTGCGCAGATCGACACATCATCTACATTACAGCGCGTGCTGATGAACATAAGGAGCAGCTTCAGTCGTACTACAAGCTCATGGAAGAAGACCTAGAGGAGATCACTAAGGACTGATCTGCAGACCTCATTCTTCCCGCAGACCCCGCAGAGATGTCTGACCATGACAGCCCAGAGACCACACATAAAGAACATGATACACCCGGGCCCAGCAGAACGAAGAAGAACGAAGAGGTCCAAGAATTAAGAAATGCCTCAGGCAGGGATGATTTTAAGGATGGAAATTTATTTTAAAATGTAGAAATCTTGGCGAATCTTACTAATCCTCCATATGCCAACTATAAATGTTTGGCGATATTTTTGTAAAAATATTCAAATTTCTAAGGATTTTATATAGTATTTATAAAATTTTGGCGATTTTTAAAGTAAAATAATTTTATCCTATAGAATTTGGGCGAATCATTTTTAAAATAGCGAATCTCGTTTTTGGAAAAACCATGGAAAATTATCCCAAGAGCGAAATTTAGCCCATAAAATCATCCATGGCCTCAAGAAAGACTGCTTCAGTATCACCTGACCAAGGGAGTGATGATGAAGTAGAAGAACTAAATGGAAAAGGAGTTGAATAGAAGCCATGCGAAGTAACACCGCCCAGAGACGAGGTTGATCCCCTAAAGAAGAGGAATGTTTCTCCCCCAAAACCTTCTTCCCGGAAGAAATCGAAAGCCACCATGACCAAGATGAAGACTGTTCTTACTTCTGATGATTTTGACTTCATCATAGCAGCTCTCAACGACGCTTCGCTGGAAATCGTGGAGAAGCAAGAAGCTAAGTAGGAGGAAATGTACGATAGAATTGAGGTCGAACTCTGAGGGGTACAACATGCCCTTCAGTCCATCCGCGCAGTCTCCACTGTGCCCCTACCATCAAGAGAACCAGAGTTGGGAGATGAGCCAGCCCAACTCCACCGACTAGCTAATGAGGTCGAAGCTCACCTTCGTCGCACTCAAGGAGAAACAAAGCAAGCCACTTAGGCCTTGAAGCAAGTGCAAGGCATACTCATAGAACAACACAGAGTTGCAGAGTAGGAGAAGGTTTCTCTCTAGGTAAAGTTTGAAGAAGAGAAAGTACAGATGCAACAAGAAAGAGAACAGTTGCCCGCAGAGAAACTCAAAGTGAAGGAAAAAGTCAACAGAGAACTTCGCTCTGTGACAGGCTTAGAGCTACAAGAATAAGACTGAGTTACACATCAAGTAGAGCATCTTGCAGATTCTATCCAGCAGCTACAACAACAAATATCAGACTTAGAGCTCCGCACAGTGCCCAACACCCCGCAGAATGTGAGGGACCAAAGAGAAGCAACTGCTCGAAGCACAGTTGAGAGAATAAAATCCCTTACCATGGAATGTAAGCAACTCACTGACCACAATGCCCAAACCTACGAGAAACTCACTGAGAACCCAGAACTGAAGGCACTGGAGTTGCAGCTCCAAGAGGCAAAGTATCAAGAAGAAACGATACAAACATAGTTGAAGCCCCTGTCAGCTATGGAAAGAATGAAGCGATCCTAGGAGAAGTGCATTGCCCAGCAGGAGGTCCACACTATTCAAAGAAAATTTATGGAAGTAACTCGGAGACTCCAACCTGTACAGGATAAGGCTTACCAACTGTTCACAGAGATCAAAGGTCGAGGAGAGGAACTGGAGCAAGTCGTCACTGGAGCTGAACAACTCCTAGAGGGACCTATCAACGAAGCAGTCATACAAGAGTTTGTTGAAGAAGAGGCCATGGCACAGCAAAAAGTTTAAGCAACTCGATCCAAGCTCGAGGCATTTGAAGTAGAACTAGTCATATCAGAGTGACTTGGGACGGGTCACAGGTGAGTGTTGGGGGCCTAATGACCCTTGACCAAGTTTTGAGGATTCTTGGTCATGTTTGACCTATTTTGGGACTTCAACAGGCTGGCGAAGGCGGAGTGCAGGATGAAGCGTAGATCGCGGGATCTCGACCCCTTTTAGGGTCCTTTTTGGGATTTGGGATTATGTAACGAGTATGGGAATGTTGGCCCATGGGTTTACCCATGCTTAGGCCTATTTTGTATGTATAAATAGATGCTAAGGTGATGTAGTGAGCATATAGATATAGAGATATGAATGGCTAAGTGCTAGAGTTGGATCTGTGTGATCAAGAGTTGTAATCACTTTGTGCATACTGTGTGAGACTTGCAGAGCTAAGTGCAAGTCATTGCAAGAAACTGAGGAAGGTTGTGTGCTTAGATCTACTCGGGGAAGGAGGATCTAGCGAGTTGTGCAGATCTCCTTTCCTCTACGGAGTAGGGTTTTAGAGGCTCTGTGCATGTCACTGATTGAAGAAGCTAATAAAGAAGAGAAGATTTGGTGGGCGTATCCCCAGGATCGGGGTGAACCACGTACATGTTGTGTTTCTCTTCTTTGTGTGATGTGTTGATGTGTTTACATGTTAATATGCTTAGTCCTTTAATATAGATGAATGATCTGTTGATGCTTAGTGCTTAATGGATGGATGTTAGATATGACTTATATGCATTGCTTAGTGCTTGAATCTGCTAGATATGATATTTTTCGTCGTGCTAAGTGTTTCTAGATGATAGATCTGAATGAATACTGTGATCCTTTGTAATTAGGTTTTAACTGCGCTATAACTGAGATTGGATATTGATGAATGTTAACTGTTGTGTGCTTTGTTGAGTGTTAGAATCACATATATGTGTCCCAACCAAGGTTGCATACATTTGAGTCCTGCAACCACCCCTTCCTCTACCTCGGGTGAGACTTCATCTGCCTCACAGGTGTTGCTGAAAGGGTCGGTAGTTAGGGTTTTGTTGGTGTGTTGTTGTAGCGTTGAACCCTGGGTCTACCCCTGTGCCAACAATGATATTCACCATTTTGATGGGGAATGGAATGGAATGCCATCTTCATTTGTTATTTATAGACATCATGTAATGATTTCCTAGTGGTCTTATGTACATGCCTACAACATAACATTAATGTCGTGGATCTCATTAGAACTCTGTAGTTAAGCATGCTCAGGCTATATTACTACTCGGATGGGTGATCTCCCATGATGTTCTAGTGTCTTACATGGCTACAACATTTTATAAACTTATACCAATTTATCCCACATGCATCATGGGAATTGTTCTCCTCTCACTCTCTCATATATAATTGAGGTGAAGGAGGCCCTTTACACACGCAATGGAGTGTGATGTAAATCTTGTTGCAAATGAAGTGTAGCCAACATCTCTTTCTTTTCAGAGATAAGCTACCACATTCTGCCAGTTTGTGTTTTACAATGGTTTTCTCTCTTATTCATTAATATAAGTTAGGTTTCACTGTATTTATGTGTTTCTTGTATTTCCTTGTTATATCTCTGCTATATTTATGTCTTCATGTTGTTCACAAAATAATCTAGATCAACTCATGAATAGAGGTTGGATAGAGCCAAGAAGATGTAGTGGATGTGTTAGTGTGGTGGACGATAAGATTCAAAAGAGATACCTTTAGTAACATCAATATCAATGCTACCAAATTAGGCTCATGGCCCCTTAAATACTTTAACTATTTCTAATCTCTAGGATATCTCACCCAAGGTTATCATGTGGACCCTTTGGAAGGTCAAAAATAAAGAATCTTGGAGGAGAAAGTGTTGAATCCAAATTGGATATGGATTAAATCATCCCACTTATTATAATATAGATTAGAGTCTTAAAGAGGATATTCTCCTTATCCCAAAGCCACATGTTTGCTAATTTACAACTATTTTCAAGTCCATAATAAAATTTCCACTCTCCATTTATCCTTTTCTCAATTATGTAGTTTTGGTTGAGCTTGTGATGGAGATTGATCCCTAGATATGTGTATGAAGTCACTTCTTGTAAGTTGTTGTTGTCATGAGACATGAAATTAACGTAAGTGGTTCTTTTGGATTTGAGAATCATAGCCCTTTTTTTGTCAATGTTAACATCCATGCTCGTACTATAGAAAAAATCCTTGATAATGTTTAGTTGCTTTTCTATATCATATGGAATCCTTTCCATAAGAACAATATTGTGAATTAAGAAGAAGGATGATGACTATTCCAGCTATAGACATGCCGGCACATCTTGCTTCTTCCAAGAAACCCTCTAACTTGTCGATTTGTACATGCCAAAAAGGGTAGGGGACAAGGGACAACCTTTTGTTTTGTGACTGACAGAATCTACAATTAGTCGGGCTCGTATTCACATGACACAGGGTCGATTATGTCCGCTACCACTATAACCTCCAACTATTCCCATGATGCCCCTTACACTGCACACAAATTAAGCTGGGGTTTCAAACCAATGACTTCACATGGAAAAGTGCCTTAACAATACACTCCATCACCGAGTGCCCTACACCCTAGGGGCGGACATGGGACAGTCTTTCTTAACTTCTATGTTACAATTAATTTCTTTCGACTAGCCCTCAGTTCTCCTAAACTTGGCAATAATGTTTTCATATAGTGTTGTTGTAGTAGCTCTCAACTCAAAATGAACTTTTAACTCTTCTAATGTATTCCAAAGGTTAGTTCTAGGCACAGTGTCAAATGCTTTATAAAGTCAATGAAGCAACGTAGAAGATTGGTTTTATTATTAAAACACTCCTCTGCAATGATCCTAAGCATAACAAGTTGTCCGGAGTGGAATGATAACTTTGAAATCTAGCTTGGCCTTTAGCTCTTTTTTCATGGATTTTTAGCCATATACCATCGTTCTTTTTCATAGTAATTCCATATAACTTGGCTAAAAGAGGAATAATCATAATGGTCCTATAAGTAGAGGGATTTTTTTTATCCTTGCTTTTAAAAAATAGGAACGATGAGGCTTTGAGTCTAGGATTTAGGGAAAGAAACCCTGCTTGACTACTGCTTGAAGAGCTTGTGAATGTATGAGATAAGTATAGGCCCTTCAATTTTAGGATTTTTCGTAGCCTTCAATGTCCTTATCTTTCTCTATTGTGAGTCGCTTAACCTCAAACACTATGTATTCTAAAGAAAAAATGTATTCCTCTATAGAAAGGGTTTGAATGTTTTTTACAATATTAGGGGATTTGTACAACTTTTTAAGCTAGGAATTCTCGTCCCTCAAATAAATCATATCTTGTAAGGACTAGTTATAAGCATCCCTATGTTTTCTTTTAGCAATCTTGCACTCTTTATCATACTAAGGGTCAATCATTATGTTTCCTTTTTAGGTGACACCTTAATAGAGAACTTGTTAATTAAAGTAGAGAGGGTTGCTGTAAAATTATGATATAGGTCTTCAATATTGTCCTTAATCCATAAGAGATTTAATTCATTATTTAAATCCTTTATAAAAAGATCAATGTTGTATTTTTTGTTTTCATAATTCTCTTCTATGGGGCTTTTGTGCATGACAAAGTTTAGAGCTAGGGTTAAAAGTCTATAATGAGAGTCACTTTATTTGCCATAGTGCTGCCAAGCCCATGAATTGCAAATTATTAGATCTTGAGAATTGCATAGCTTGATTACCCATGGATTGCAAATTATTAAATCTTGAGAATTGCATAGCTTGATCACTAAATCTAAACAAGTTCTCACCAAGCCTTCATAATTTATTTTATATTGCTAGCTAAAACAAAATTTTCCTCTGGCCATAGAGAATTAGGGTTGAAATCATTACTTAAAATAATAGCTTGGTTACTACCTGTTCTAGCATTAAAATTTCCTAGAAAAAGAATACTGCCTTCATTTTCATTTTTCAGCTTGTGAATATACATTTCTAAACCATTGTAAAAACAATTTTTATCTAAATTGTTTTTCTTACCAAACTTAGAATTAACAAATGCAAAATAATATATTCATATAAACATCCTCAGATATGTCGATACAGGTTATATATTTACAGTTACATATCCTTCCTGGTTGGGATTCCAAGTGCTTGAAGCGATCAAGCCAAGAATAATCAAATGGCAGTAGATCGCTATAAGAAAACACAGAGATCATCTGATATGCAAATTCCAACAAGCATCACGTGCCAGCTTACTTGGCAATGGGCAACAAATGCACACACACAACTCATGCACAGCATGACTGACTCACAATCACATTGTATCTAAAACTAAACAAACACAGTTTTACTGCTATCTATGATGAAACCCTTGCGAAGAAGCTGAAAGCCTTCGCAGTTTTATTGCTATCTATGATGGAAGGCCTTGCAAAGAAGCTGGAAGCCTCTATTTTCAAGGGACTCGGAGCATTTGGTGAGAGATAGTAGCAGCTGATGCACATGATGCGGATATCTGCTGCTGCTGGAGTGCTGCATTAGTTGAAGAAGCATTGGAATGGCAGTTGAGAGGGCAAGCAGATCCTGCAGAACCCAAGTACTCAACTGGTAAATTATCGCAATTGCAGATCTCAATCATGAAGTCATCTGGGTCATGGAAGAAGAGCTGATCGACCGAAATTCCTCCTTCCTCCACGGTGCGTTTTACAAATTTGATGTTCATCTCTACAAGCTTGCTCTCTACCACCTGCATGCTCTCACACTGACAATAAACGAATGTCAGATAGGCAAATTTTTTGATATGTTCCTCAAAAGCACAGTTTTAAAGATTGTTTTAGGACATTATTTCAAGGCTGCTATTTTTCCCAGAAGCTCTTTGAAAGCATTTTTTTAGACACTGTTAGGATAGCTATCATAAAAGTTTATGGATGAATCATTAAAAAAAATGTTAATCATTACAAGATAAACTTAATAACCAAATAAAACATTTAAATAGAATGGTGTGATGTAGTATGGTATTCTCTAGTTTACAGAGTCGGTCAAATGGCATGTATGGAACTGTTGTTTTGATTTTGATTTTAGCCTTGCATATAATAGTAGAGTTAACTACTAAGTAGATAAAATTATTTTTTTTAATAAGCTAAATTCTGGTCAGATTTATTTATTTTCTTACACAATTCCGGCTATTTGAGTAATTTTAAAATGGGCCAAATCCTATTGGCCTCAGCATGGAGCACCAGTGCAAGATTCTTTGTATTTTCCATATAGTCAGGATATGGTATATGCAACTCACTTTTGATTGCCTTGCATAATATGCTTCATGTATTTGATCTTAGTAGATTCATAAATTCAAAAAAGCAATTCAAAAATTAAATTTTTTTTAATATATCTATAGATTTATGAATTCAAAAGCAACCAATCCAAAAATTTAATTTTTTTTTAATACATCTATAAATAAACAAGGGGTCTCATACACCAATTTGGTGTGGTTTGGCTGTGACCTTAAAAATAGATTATTAATATAGTGTGAATGGGTCTAATGGTTAAGAACGTGTGCTTCCTCCTAAGAGGTCACAAGTTCAAACCCAGAGGAGATAGGGTATGTATACCTCAGTAGACTTTACCAGTCAAATAGCTGGACAGAAGGGGGTCTCATACACCAATTTAATGTTTGGCTTAGCTATGACCTTAAAAATAGACACCAATTTAGTGTGTGACCTTAATTTCTGATTTATTAAATATTTTTAAAATCAAAATTCTTTTAAAACTTATAACACAATAGATATTTTCAAATCAATAACCTGTATACTTCTATAATAAAACAATACTAAATTTTTTTATTACATAATGTTACTATATAAAATCCTATTCTTATATACTAATATTATTGCTATAATGACTTTGAACCTTGTCCATTTATTAACACTGAGCACATCATCACAGTATTTTTTTAAGGATGGTTTTTGGACCTGTATACTTCTATAATAAAACAATACTGAAATTTTTTTATTACATAATGTTACTATATAGAATCCTATTCTTATATACTAATATTATTGCTATAATGACTTTGAATTTATTCATTTATTAATTGTGGGAGCACGTCATCATAGTGTTTATTTAAGAATGGTTTTTAGAATACAGTTCTAAGTTTATAATAAAACAATACTGAATTTTTTTTTATAACATAATGTTACTATACAGAATCCTATTCTTATATACTAATATTATTGCTATAATGACTTTGAATTTATTCATTTATTAATTGTGTGAGCACATCATCATAGTGTTTATTTAAGAATGGTTTTTAGAATACAGTTCTAAGTTTATAATAAAACAATACTGAATTTTTTTTATAACATAATGTTACTATACAGAATCTTATTCTTATATACTAATATTATTGCTATAATGACTTTGAACCTTATTCATTTATTAATTGTGTGAGCACATCATCACAGTGTTTATTTAAGAATAGTTTTTAGAATACAGTTCTAAGTTTTTTATTCTCTAGTAAAATTGAATTTATAAACAGATTCGCCCACCAAAACACCTGGAATATATAATTTCAATCACTAAATCTTGGAATTTTCTAAATTTCTGACAAAACTGTCAAAACTTATTAGGAAAACTTACCTGACAAAAGTAAAGACATTAAAAACAGAAAACCTATTAGAAAAACTTACCTGAGAAAAGTAAAGACATTAAAAACAGAATACCAGTAAAGAGATAAAAACATTTAGATTACATCTTTTTAAAAACAGAATACCAGTAAAGAGATAAAAACATTTAGATTACATCTTTAAGAAAAGGGGCACTCTTTTACAGCAGCTGCCAAAAGTGTTTTCCTATCGAAAAGTAGTTTGCTGACAACATTATACCCTACAGGATTTGATCTCCTTGTGGTGTGAAACTATCGTTTTGTAGATATACCTGAAAGGACATGTGATTATCCATGGGATTGATCTCCTGTTTCTTGGGCATTGCTCCTGGATTAGGACTCTGCAGCAAGTGTATCCCCATTCCATAGCTGAAGAGCCTACAGGGAAAACAACAATAATGAAGTCTTACAATTTCTAAAAACAATTTATTGACACATTCCATTTCCCCATGTAGATCCTAGCATCTTACCATGCCTATATGTAATTGTTTATCCACTTACCATGCTCCATCGAAGTTAAATGATCCGGGCCTCTTAATAGGAAAGAAACCAAGAACATGTTCATAAAAGTCCATAGAATCCTGAACAGATCGGCATACCAGGGATATATGGTTCACAGACACAAGGGGCAGTGGCCCGGCAGCTCCCTCGGCCGAGGTGGTCTTTGCAGCGATTCCCGCCATCTTTGCCCGAGTTTTGCCAGTGAAGGAGCTCTGAATCTCAGGAGGGCCCGTGTATTGAACTCGGGAGGATTGATTCCCTGAATCAGAGATTTTGCTGGGGGCTTTGTTCGAGCCGAGATTGTAGACCAAGGCAAAGGGAAGAACAAAGACAATATTCGAAGTGTAGCGTGCACAAACACGTATTTATGGGCATCCACTAGAAAACCAAATATATTTTTTTTTTCTCTGAAAACTTTAAGTCGCCGTCACACAGCAACAACGCACTCAACATGGACGGTTTGATAGCACGACACTTCACTTACCGGCCACTGGCAGCCATTTTCGGTGGGGCTTAAAAAGTATTGATACGACCTTCAGTGTAGATCTCGACTATCGTAGGCCGAAAATATCTGTTTGGCTGACTCATTGGTGTAGTAAATAGATCCTATTTTCTCATCGATTTCTGTAAGAAAAATTAGGTTAGTTTTTGAATTTTTGACTGAAAATTGGAATTTGGAAATTCAAAGTTTGATTATTTGAAATTATCATCGATTTTTGTAAAAACAATTAGGTAACTTTTTGAATTTTTGACTGAAAATTGGAATTTAGAAATTGATAATTTTGATTGTTGAAATTATATAAAGCTGTTTCGATGTAAAAATCTCTTTCTAACATCAGAATTAGAAAATCTGCAAACTTTTGTTATCAAAATCGCCATTTCATCACGCAATCTTACTTAATAAAAGGGACTTTTACAGAATCCCGTGAAGTTGCCCAGTGAA
This sequence comes from Picea sitchensis, assembly GCA_010110895.2. Lineage (NCBI taxonomy): Eukaryota > Viridiplantae > Streptophyta > Pinopsida > Pinales > Pinaceae > Picea > Picea sitchensis. The sequence continues at coordinate 147,361 of SNQJ01S0031554.1, read as the reverse complement.
AAACACTTTTGATACGTGAAAAAACTGTTTCCTTATATATATATGTAAAGCTGTTTTGATGTAAACAGAATATAGAAGTCTCTCTGTAATGTCAGAATTTGAATACTTTTACTATCAAAATCCAGATTATTCATCACCCAATTCCGTCCAATTAACTATCGGAAAAAGACTTTTACCGAATCCGATAAAGTTGCCTAGCAAAGAGGCATACGCGAATTGACTGCTCCACTTGAATATATGCAAATCTTTGCTCAGCCAATTAGTCAGATTCCACCTTAGACGGCCGGGAAGGGTGACACGGCCTGCGTTGCCGGCGTCGGCATCATTCGGTCCCTCCAATCAGTCGGCTGGCCGTGTTCACCTTAGTTGAGAAAGCATCCAATGTCATGTGAATTGATACCTCAAGCAAAGTTCACAAAGAAACAAATTATTCATTGAATCTTAGATGTGATCTGTAAAGATATGTTTGCCACGCAAGTTTGCAGTGGGCAGAGCTATTTTGGCGTGGCGATGCTGACACTTGTTGAATGCGCAACAGAAGATCACTTCCATACGTCCCCTCCATTCCATTCCTGGAAGGGAACGGCCCAGATTTTCGTGCCTATTTTATTGAACTGCATACTCCGCTGGCAACAGGGGCTTAGATTGGCCCCGGCGTCTTCTCCGAAGAGTTATCGTAACAGGAGTGCAATTACTATAAAATAATACCAAAATATCTACGAGGAAACCTCTGAATAAACCTGCACAAAATCTGGAACATCTCCACATTGTACAAAACTGGAACGTCTCCACGTTGCGCATGTGAGAGCGTCGTCTTCCTTTATTTTGGTACTGGTATTATGTTTTGGGCAATCAGGAAGTATCCTATGTGTACCATTATATATATATTCTGAATCTACAGCTTGGTATTGATTGCAGTGTATGTATCGTAAGTACTGTTTCAGGTGGAAATGTATATATGTCAGAGTGTATTGCCTTTAATGCAAGGTTATTATTTTTACATATTGATAACATTAGTAGTAGTCTAAACTTTCTATTTTTTTGGTTGTTTTCTTGTAATTTTATCTGTTTGATTTTGTCGGTGATGCATGGTTGGATCTGTAGATTTGAGTGATGTTGAAACAGACCTTGAATTTTTATTCTCAAGGATAAAAGATTTATAATTTTTAAGTCTTTGTGTTTTTCAAATTTTTTCATCACCTATAAATTCGCGATGCCTTTTATTTTTTATTTTCAGACAAAGAAGGGAAAAAATCTAAACGAATATAAGTTTTCCAACACTCTTTGAAACAATCTTTTAAAAGGGCAATAATTTAAAATTTAAAAAAAAAATAAAAAAATAAAATCTGGATTTGGAGTTTTGCGGAAATAAGTGTTCGATGCAAATTGAATTGCGAATTCCCGATCCCCGGTTTCCCGATACTTTAAGACCTATTTAAAACATAAATTACTTAATTCAGAATTAAAAGGGTTTAAATGTTAAGTTAATCACGTCGCAATATCGGAATTCGCGGTTTTATAAGATCAAATAATCTTGTCATCGTGTTTCCCGATTTCCTGATTTCGTAATACATTTAATCCTTAAGTAAAGTTTTGAATTAATCTAATCACCGCTAAGAATGATTAAGAGTTAAATAATTACATCGCGATATCGGGATTCACGGTTTTATGAGAAGCATGTTTCATGTCATCAGATTTCCCGAAATCCCGATCCCCGATTTTCCGATTAACGAAATCCCGAAAAGGTCTAATCTTGATTAATTAAGATACTAAAAATGTTTTAATTTAAAATAATACATCGCGATTCTGGCAATCGGGGTTCTTCGACGACATATTTCCTCGACATCAAAAGTGTCGAAACTCCGAAAAGAAGGTTTTCAAATTTAATTCAAGATCAATGCTAATTAATCATCCTTCTAAACAATGCTTAAAGTTAAACTTTCTTTGAATGTCCTTTAATGTGTCATAGTCTGATTTAGTAAGTTTCTATTATATTTGAAAACACCGAGAAAGCTTAGGTACAAACATTAAATGCATATCTTCGGAAATATCTTTTGCATTAAGAGCCTTAACTTCGTAACAGAGGTACAAATCTCAATGTTTTTATGATATATTTGAAATAAATATTTGAAACATCTGTATTTTCATTTCAAAGCTAATATTCAAAACAAACATTCGAACGTTTGTATTTTCATTTCAAAGCTAAATCACTGCTGTGTTTTCGTTAAACACGTATTGCTGGCAATCTAAAAGGCGTCAAGAAAATGAAGATCAACCGGGGAGCAGGATATTATCTCCATAATTACTCCGAGATCCCGAGTACACTCACAAATCATGGACTGGAATTTCCTAAAAACTAGAGGATAAGCTTAAATATGCAGCCACTGACTCAGAAAATCACTTCTGAGATATTGCCGAGACTGAACTCCATAAAGTGGTTGCACGTCCGAGACTCGTTTCATATAAATCGACATGATCTAACAAGAATCGGAAAAGTAGATGTCCCGACCGTAAGCATTCAACGAAAGCAAGGAGTTGTTTCATCTACCATTCAAAGCCCGAACTTATTCAAGTAATGTATAAGCTCTAGCCCAATTATGTATTAATACCTTTAATTCCGAAGCCGAAATGAAGTCAAAAGAAAAGAATGCATTGAAGCTGGCCAAACATACCTTGACATGATAAGAGGATGGGCCAGATATGAAAACAAGTTTAGGGTTGATTTACATGGAATCTATGCCAATACCTTTTGAACTAATACATGGTTTATGTAGCAATGATGTTATGTAGACTTTGGGAGAAATGATCCTTGTCACTATCATGCAGATTGGATACCTCTTTTAGAGGAAGTTTCAGAGAGACGCTAGCTTTAATTGGCATGTAATTTTACGATAACCTCACATCGAGGTTGTGGAATTACAAAGTAGCTAGGGTCAGTGGACAACCGCTTGTTTTTTTTATATGTCACTTTATATCATGGATGCTATTTGTCGGCGTGACTCCTCGATCCGATTATTTTCAAAGTACGTAAATGAGAGCGGAGATATAATAAAGAAAATGCATAGAGATACTGGGTAAATATTCAAATAATATAATGTAAAATGTATCAGATGCAACCATAAACACAGATATACAAAGTAATATACTTCCATTTCTATTAATCAAAGAAATGTTTAGAGACTGTAAAATAGAGTAGAGTGAAAGACTCCGCTTAGAATGGTGGCAGTTTTATCCCTGAGAAGAGATGTGATCGCTACTGGCGAGTTCAAGTAAGAAGATGGTTACAATGAGGTTCAAGGTCCTTTTACAATAAAAGGAATGTCAAAAGTCCTAGACGTCCCGTGAAACCCAACCCTAGGAGATGAAGCCAAAAGTCATGTGGGTTCCTTTGGCTTAGTAAGTTGGTGCATCAACTTCCCTGGGTCGAATCTTTGCATACGATCTCCGCTTAGGCGTGTGATAGTTCTTTGGAAAGGTATCGTCGGTGAGATTCATTTTGGGCGCTCAAATATGCCTTCGGATAATGTCAATGAGAAGCTCGATCTCTTAAAAACTTCATTTAGGCCCCTCAAAATGGCTCCCGGTTAAAAACCTCGCTAAAAATAGTAAATTGCCAAAATTGCCGTAAAATCGGCTTTTGAGCCAATTTAAAGGTGGGTGGCCACCGATATATCCACTGACTAACTCCTCCCTCCTTGGGAAGAAATTGTCTCCATTGCGTTGATTCCCCGAGGGAGAGGGAAAAACATTTGTTGAATCCAGATTCGGGTGGTTTGTCTTGTTGGAGAAGTCACGCCGCTTAGTTTGTGAAACCGCTGCGAACATGTGGTCGAAGGTTTGGACCTTTAACCAAATCAAGTATTTTAGATGACTGCGGTGTAAAGGAATCTTCGTGGCTTACGCAACCTTGTCGACCTGCTTCGCTTGGATAGAAGGTGCTTGGGCCGGCCGCAGTGGTCGCGAGATCCTTCCTGCTCACCCTTTGAAATCGTGATTGTGGAGAAGATGAATTTTCTAGTATGAGATACCACCTCGCAAAGAATCGCTTAGGTGGGGCGAGTTGAACCACCGTATTCCACAGAGATGACCCCGGAGTGACAATGACACCAATGGGTCGGTAGACTCATAATGTAGCATGGTGTTTCCACATATGCATTTCCACCCAAGAGAACATCATAGACATCCAAAGGGGCAACATCACATAATACCTCATCCTTTGAAGGGTTACGCTATATGACACCGCATTAATCACTGGCTGACACCTAAGATCTCATCCTGGCGTAAGCCACCCAATGTTGTATGGTTGCGGGTGGTGTTTTTGACAATCCTTAACCGCTTGACGACCCTCCGAGATGAGGTGGTTCTTTTCCTCGCTTCCCTCTATCAACAATAAATGCGATTGGGTCCCTTCACCCACATCCGTGAATAAAAAAAGGCACTCCCCTTCTCGATCTATTGGTTCGGTTGAATTGTTGCTGCATAATAAAGCGTTGGAGTAAGGTCCGCGCCGATGATCCGCCTTTTACTAGTATTTTCGCACTAGATCAATCGTGGTCTGCCTCGTCTTGATCTCACCAACGATCGCTTTTGAGCTTATTATCTAATTGTTGCGCCAGGGCTTTGTGGAAATCACACCATTTTCCGGTCCTTCTTTGTCTTCCTGACCCTTCTTCCGCGGCTTGACCGATTTCGAGACTCTTTGTTAAGGTTGTCTTTGTCAGACTTTGGTTTTTGCGAATTTAATCAACTCCTCGCTTGTTCCGGTGTTTAAATTACCGGATTTAACAAAGATATCGAGAAGCGCACTGAGTGATGATGTCCGTAAAAATCCACTTTGATGTATCCGTAGAGCCCCCAACTGCATTTCAACCAAATGTCGTCGGAGTCTTTGATGCCTAGCTAGGTGCTTAAGGTATGGAAGGTATTGGTGAACTCCGAACCGCTTGATCTCCCCTCTCTTGATGTAGCAGGGTCCATCTCATGTATTGTTCTATGTTGCCAAATGGTAGTAATCGCTTCATTTACCGCGATCCACAAAAATCCCAAGTGGCTCGCCCATATTCCGTGACTTTCATGGAACTCAAGCCCCAAGTTTCCCACCACTTTTTGACATGGGGAGAGAGCCTTAAGGAGCGGCGTGATCTTTTCCTATTCAAAAAATTATGAATGAAATAACCTTTCAGCAGATTTAACCATTTATCTAGGGCATCCGTGACTCATTTTGACCTTCAACACGGAAATATCAAATTAACCTCGTGAATTTCCGAAAGGCTTATGGCACCTCCAAAGTGGTCATTGATGAATATGCACCGATGCTATCCTCAGAGGTATCAAGGATGTGGAAAATTCTCCATCATTTCATTCCTCCATTAATGCGGAGAGTTTTGCTCTGGGCAATGTGACCTGAGCAGATCAGTTCCCGCTTCCATCGCTTTTTCTTTCTCCACCATCGAGGGTTTATTGGTGTATAGGATCGACACTCAAGAGAGACACCGGTGACCGACTTTGCTATACTCTCTGACTACCTGGATATGCACTGAAAAATGACCAAGAACATCCTGCTCCGATACCACCGATCCGGATTATTTTCGGCAAAACGTAAATGAGAGTGGAGATATAATAAAGAAATGCACGATATTGCGATATTCAATAATATAACGTAAAATGTATCGTAGATGCAACCATAAACACGTGATATACGCAATACACGACGCATTAATCAAATAAATGTACGTGACCGAAAAATACAGTGAAAGACTCGCTTAGAATGGTGGCGCCTTTATCTCCGAAGAGATGTGATGGCTACTGCATTCGCAAGAAGATGGTTACAATGAGGCTCAAGGCCCTTTACAATAAACTGAAATGCCAAAAGTCCTTAGACATCTAAAACCTAACCCTAGAGATGAAAACGCCAAAAGTCATGTGGGTCTCCGCTTGGGTGTTATGCATCAACTTCCTGGTCGAACTTTTGCATAATGATCTCCTCGCTTTAGGCGTAGGATAGTTTCAGTTGGAAATGAATCGCCGAGGAGATTCATTTTGGGGGCTCCAATTATGCTTTTAGATATCATTGAGAACCCGATCCTAAAATTCATTTAGGCCCCTCAAAATGGCCCTAAGTTAAAACATGCTAAAAGTAGTAAATTGTCAAAATTGCCGTAAAATCGGCTTTGAGCCGCTTCTAAAAGGTGGTACACCGACATCCACCGGATCACCTCTTCCATTATGAATTGGATTTGGAGTGTTTCCTGCCTAGAGCATGTTCATAAATACCACTCAGCTCGAAGAAAATGCAAAAAAATGTTTTTATGATGTTTTCATTACAATTATCCCCCACAAAAATATTCTTTTGATGAACCCCTCACATTTCTAATAATTACTCATAGAAAACCCTCAACTCACCAAGTAGACTGGTTCATTGAGGAAAATTTTTCCATGTTAGGGTTTGGTTGTTCCATTCCGCCACACGCACTCCCAAAAATTTTACGAGATAGGTTGATATGCAAAGAAGTGGCTTATCGCTTAGTCAAGGGTGGTATTGGGTTAGAATTAAAAGCTCACAGAAAAAAGCATTACCATCTTTCCCATTTATGTCATAAAATCTCATTTTATTAAACTTAGGGCTATCTCTACATGAGGTCGAAGCCATTGGATCTAAGTGAAATTAGCAAGCATAGAGCACAAGAAACACGACCCTTACCAAATAATCAATCGACATTACATACAATGTAATTTAAAAGCTTATGAACATAAAGTTTATGTTTATGATGATATATTTAAAATGTTAAAGTCCTAGAGGGAAGTTACTGTACAGAGTAATAAGTCTTGTCACCCAACTCAATGTGGGTTTACACTTTTCAAAGACATGTATACTAAGTTGTCTCGCCAAAGATATTTTACAAGGTGAAATGTCGAATTCATTGCCAGAGCAAGAAACAAATCCTCCATGGTTTGAAACTGATATTCAGGATAAGTAGAGTGACAAAGATAAATTGAAAAATCCCAAAATACCTCCTCAGAACACAGAAGGTTCTCAGACAAAAGAACCAGAAACAAGAAAAGGAAAAGGACTGGAAACAAGTCCAATAGTTCTCTTGATGATATTCCGTAAAATAGTTTGAGAAACAACTTCAGTTGAACTATATTCTATCACAAAGATTAATCACTACAATTCACTTCTTCTAACTCCCTCATGAAGTTGAGTTCTATATGTAAGTGGACTTGAGCCAATCTCAAGAGATGAAATCCCCTTATCAGATTACTTTTTCAGCAAAACTAAGAGTTGTCTCTGGAATAGGAAATTCATCCCGTGAGGGAGAAAAGAACCAGATCAAAAATATATAAAATTATCATTGATGGAAAGAAACCCAAAGAAGGAGAATCTCACACAGAAAGCTAAAGGTGAACCATGGGTGTTATAGCATCAACTAACATGTATTTTGTAGGAAATCTAACAACTATGCTCGAGCAAAAGGATCAAGAAATACAAGCTAGGTTAATGCATAAAGAAAATGAAAGAATATTGGCCTGGGGATACAAAAGGGTCTAGAACAAGCTAGACTCAAAGACATGCAAGAAATCCAAAAGTTGAATAAAAACTTGGATGAGGCAAAACACATGATACAGGTTACTCAAGAACAGGTTCAAAAGCTGGGCGATGAAAATAAACTTTCGCAAGATAAGATTATTTCAATTACTAATCAAGTAATTGAAATTGAACATTTTAGGACGCAAGCATCATAGATATATGCAAACATAGAAGAAGAACAACAGAAAGTATTCTACAATCTGGAAATAATCCAAAACTATTTTCAGGAATCAAATAGGTCCATGGAACAGGTGTTCCAGAAAGAAAGAGAAGCAAAAGCAGCAAGAACCACTTTTCAAAAAGCAGTGGCTTCTTCACAGAAAGAAGAAATTGGAAAAAATCAGAAATTATCTATTTCTGAACAGGTAAAAGGAGATATAATGATAAAGGTCTGGGAATCAAAATTGGCTGAATATAAAAGAATTACAACAAAAGTTAATGAAGATTGTCAAAGAATTTTCAATCTCTTTGAAAAAGATTTATTAAATATTGGGATAGACGATGATTCTGGGTCATTAGGCGAAATCAACATTGCCAGGCATCAGCTGCAGTCAAAAGAAGAGCTCGAAGAAAGGAAAGAAGAAATTTCAAACATTAAATTGGTCAACATTGCAGAAATAGATAAGTGGATGATAGCTTCAAGTTCAAAGTTGGAAAGGGTTAAATTCACAGATAAAACAATAGAAAGTCAGTTGCCAGACTTACAGAGAATATTTTTCTCTTTCGAAGCAAATGAAGTACCTGAGGCTCCCAGAATCTTAGTAAAATTTTTGGGCAAATGTGTTCAATGCGTTGAAGCAGAAAAAGAAAGTTTATCAACGCAAATTTAAAACTTTAAAGATATGTTTATTTATTAGAATTTTGAAAGAAATTGTAAACGGTTGACATTATTTTATGTAACCATAATATTAGGGAGTTGGTTAGTTACTAACAAGAAACTTTGATAGAAATGTATAAATATAATTTCAAAAGGCGGAGTAGGGGCTTCATAAATTTTGGAGAGATAGACACTTTTTGTAAATTCAGTTTTGAGATTCATCGGAATATAAATCGCAAGCAAGATTCTGGATCCTGTAATTTTGTAACTATGTGTCTTCCCCTGTTTATCATGCTTTGTTAAATTTTCCTTTCAAAGTGTTCTTCTAACAAGTGAATCAATTTGAATTTATATACATTGTTGTTTATTATTTCAGATTGGTTTGGATGTTGAAAGTATTACAGTCTTTCCTTTGAAATTACTTTAGTGATTTTAAGACCTGTAAAACCTTATGTTCCTTAATATTTAACTCTGTTAGAAATCTTGTTTCTCTTTCATCATCGTTAATCGAAATATAAGATTATTTCTCGATAAAAGCCTTATATTTTCCTGTATTGTGTTTCGTTGTTTACAAAATTTAAATTTGTTACAAAACCAAGAAAAGGCCTTGAATGTGCTTTTACATTACTGTTATAGATTTTGAAACTGTTTTCATTGATATCATCTCTGGAAGTCTGAAGCAACCAATTGATTAAAAACCCCTCTTATAAACCCTTTAACTTATATCATACATGACTGTCCCTAATAGCAGACAACCTAACGTAGAACCAGGCCTTCAGGATCAAACCAGCATTGCCCTAAGTTTATTCAATACTCTATTACAAACAGCGACAAATAGGGCTGAACTAGAAAGATCATGGGCTGCTATTGAACGTGACATTAGCATCCAAGAGCAACAAGAAGCAAGACAAAGACAGTTGAGAAACTGAATCTGCTCTTATCTTTCTTTAACTCCTTAATTCCAAATCTTTCCTTTAAATTATTTTCGGATGCCTTGACGGTATGTTTTATAGCCTTAAAACATAAACTAAGGAACAACAAGTGGCTAAGTTTGTATAATTCTAATGTCTCAGGGTTTTTCAGCACCCAGAATTCCAGCCAAAAAATCACAAATTGGGAATTATAGTGGGGATGTTACATTCCCCCTCCCCTACAATTGTGCGTCGTCCTCGGTTCATAATATGCGGATACACATGCATAATTACATCACAATACTTAGAAATAACATTATGCATTTTTTGCAACTCCAACAAGAGTTCCAACCAAGATCTCATATTCTTCTCAATCAACTGACCCAAGGAATGTACCATTTGTTTATCATGGATAACCCAAGGAATGTTACAATTCGTTTATCAGGGCCAACCCAATGAATGTGTCATTATTTTATTATGGCCCCAATATAGGTTGGCTAAGACTCTGAGATGTGGTTCTGGAACTCTAGTTGCTCAAAATAGAGTCTTGCATTTTATTTTCTTCAAAATTGAAAACAAATGTGGGTATTCTTCCCGCGTGTTTTCTTCATGCTCCCATGTAGCATCTTCATGAACATAGCAACTCCATTGAACTTTTACCAACCCTATGGACTTGTTCTTGAGCACTTTGAATTTCCATTCTAGGATGTGTACAGAAAACTCTCATGGATGTAGGTAATGCTAGCATGTATGCAACTGGCCCTATGTTTTCTAATATTTCAAAAAGTCCACAATAGCTTGTTTCCAACTTTGGGAAAATTCTTAGTTTTAGTGAACCTATTTTCACCTTCACTTTTAAAAATACATATTTTGCCACTTTAAAATATCTGAAAAACTTATTCTTGTATGCATAATCCTTTAAATTTTTCTTGATATTTTCCATGTGCTCTTCCATTCCTTCAATAAATCTGTCCCAACAATTGCTCTGTCTATTGGATTATCCCAACTCACTGGCGTGTTATACTTTCTGCAATACAATGCTTCAAACACACTCATTTTTAATGAGGCTTGATACCCATTATTCTAAGCAAATTCAGGTAAATGAATACAATCCTCCCACTTTGATGATTGATCCATCACATACATTCTAAACATGTCCTCAATTATTATGTTAGTCCTCTATGTTTTCCCTTCTGACTCTGGGTGATATGCTATTCTAAGATTTAGATTTATTCCAAAGCCCTTGAACAAACTTTTCTAAAAATTGGAAGTAAACTTTGGATATCTATCTGAAAAAATTACCTTTAGCACTCCATGTAGACTGAAAACTTCTTTCATGTAGATCTCTGCAATATTTGTTTCCTTGTGTGTAGTCTTCACTAGAACAAAATGTGTTTCCTTAGTTAATTTATCCACCACCACAATGATGAAATCATGTTACTTCATTGTTTTGGGCAACTTTGTAATAAAATCCACTGTGACAACTTCTCACTTCCATTCTGGAATGGGCAATGGCTGCAACAATGCTTCTTGATGTCTGGCTAGCATAATTATTCTCATGTTCTTTTAATATTTTGGACTCATAGAATACCAAATGATCATTTTGACTGAGAACTCCACTGAGTCCTTCCTTGCATGCATAAGTACACACAACAAAATATTCATACATATCTATAATATTTAAGATTGGTGCATTTGTCAAGATGTATTTCGGATGCTGAAAACTTTCTTCGCACTTGGAAGTTCATTCAAACTTTACTCCCTTCTTTTGTAAATAAGTGATTGGGCTTGAAATCTTTGAAAATTCTTTTGTGGATCTTCAGTAATAACCTTAAAGACCTATGAATGATCCAACCTCTGTCACATTTTTTAGCGTTGACTATCCTCTAATGGCCTCCATCTTTTTAGGATCCACTGCTACCCCTTTTGCTGAAATTATATGCCCCAAGTAGTGAATCTTCTTTTGATAAAATATGCACTTACTTATCTTGGCGTACAACTTATTCTCTCTTAAAAATTGCAACACCATTCTTAAATGTTGCTCATGTTCCTCTTCTGAATTAGAGTAGATGCATATATCATCTATGACCACAATCACAAACTGTTCTATGCATTCCCTGAACACTCCATTCATTAGGCACACAAAAGTAGTCGGGGCATTTGATAGTCAAAATAACACTATTGTAAATTCATAATGCCCATCTCTTGTTCTGAATGTTGTCTTGCTGATTTCTTCTTCTTTTATCCTTACTTGATGATAACTCGATCTCAAGTCAATCTTGGAAAATTTTCTTACATCTTTGAGTTGATCAAATACGTCATCAATCTTTGGCAAAGAATATTTGCTCTTTATGGTGAATTTATTCAGCTGTCTAAAATAAATACATAGACTTAAGGTTCCATATTTATTCTTTACAAAAAGCATTGGGGCATCCCAAGGTGGCACACTTGGACGTATATACTCCTTCCTTAACAATTCTTCAAGCTACATCTGCAATTCTTTCAACTCTGGTGTGCCCATTCTATATGGTTTATTGGACACTGGGGAAGCTCCTGGAACAAAATCAAAAGAGAAATCAATGTATCTCTTTGGTGGAAATCCTAATATTTCTCCAAAAACATCTTCAAAATCCCTCAAGACTAGATGGTATTCAATGCTTGGCACTTTATCTTTGGTTGCATCTTCCATATGGGATGAAAAAATATGACATCCCTTCCTGAAACTCTTTTTCAACTGTATAGCTAAAATCTCTCTAACAACTACAACTCTCGAAATTCCTCGAATCTTGCCTTTCTTCAATTCTTTATCAAGACATGTGATTTTCTTGTTGTAAAAATCAAGAACAACATGGTGTTTTTCCAACCAATCTATGCCAATTAGAAAATCATATGAATCCAATGGTATGATGTTTACATCTCCCTTTGTGTTGAGTTCATTCATGTCTATCATAAAATCTTTAAATAGCTAATTGATTTTCCTCTTTTCACCCGTGGCTAACTAAACTAACCAAGATTTCTTATGCTTACTCCTTTGAAAGTAAAATCTTTCAACAATGTTAAAGTTTATGTAACTATGAATATCTTCAAAATCAATTTAAATTTCTATGGGTTGGTTATCAATATTACCTTCCACTTCAATCATGGGGGATTGATATTATGCTTGCTTGTTGTCTAAGGATGCATAAATACTTGGCATGTTTCCTCCCATGTCTTCCATTATTTCAACCTCCTAAATGTTGTGGACAATCTTCATTCTTTTTCCTTTGTGAGGGAAATCCCTATATAAGTGATTTCCCTCACATCCCCAACTTTGTATGGGCTACTATCTTATCCTTTTCTCAAATGAATCTAAAGTCTTGTGCTCATTTTTGGTTGATTGAGCTTGTTTATTTTCTTGGGTGCTATTCTTGAAAAAGGGTGGCTTGAAACATTTTTGCCTTTGATCATTTTCCTCTTTTATCTTGTCATTCTGAGCTTTTTTGAAAATCGACCTTCCTCTGTTTTGCTCATAAATATGCTTTGCTCTCCTTATGACTTCTTCCAAAGTTTTGGGGTTATCATATTGTATCTTGTCACTATAGAAAGAGGGTAACCCACTTAGAAACATTTGAATTTTGACCTTCTCATTTTTTATGAAGTCAACATCCTTCAACAAGTCAAAGAACCTTTTCTCATATTCATCCATTATCATGCTTCCCAACTTGAGTTCAAAGAACTCTTTCATCTTTCTTTCATAATAATGCTCGAACAAATATTTATCTTGGAAATATCCTTTGAACTTCCATGATATCCTCTTCTCATCAAGGTGTGTGACTTACTGAAGTTGATCCCACCACATGGTTTCCTTTTCTTGCAAGTGGTAGGTTGCAATTCTAGATTCTACCTGAGAGGGGTAATCATGCAGCTCGAAATATTTATTTATTTCCAACATCGAGGCATCGGTCTCTTCTCCTTTCCTATGCTCACCATTGAAAGTTGGTGGCTTGATTTTCCTGAGTTCACCTTGCAATATGTCTGCCTCGGGTCTTCTCCTTTTCCTTTGAACACGAGACACACTTGGGATGCTTGTTGGCCTTGAACTTGCATAAGCTATTTTGGTGGATTTTCTTGGAGAATGATGGCTACTGCTAATGCTTCTTGAATACCTATCATTCCCATGATCATCTCTTTTTCTTTGAGATCTAGATGTTGTCACCTGTCTAGCACTAGCTTCTTGCTTGGTGCTAGAGTCTTTGATGAATTTCTTGTGCAACATTTTATACTCTGAATTATCTCTTCCCGAGCCTCCATAATTCTTTCATTATATTCTCTATAGATTTGCACTTCCCTATGTAGGCTTCTCCTAGTTACAGGTTCCTCCTTGTCTCTTATTCCATTAGTATATGTCTGAACATTCCCCATGCTGACATGCATACCTATGATCTCTTCCTCATTTCTGTAATATCCCTAAGCATCTTCCATAATTGTGGTCCTCATATAAGAACAAAAGATTTTTTCTTGTACTTCTAATTATGCAAAAAATGTGAATGTAATAATTATTTTTAGCACATGCATAACATAAAACATTTTATCATTTAGAATACAGGTCATTATTTATCCAAAGTTATGAAGGACACAATACACCAAATCAAAATTTGTTTCCTTAGATGCATTCCTCTCTCAAATAACTTTCCAAATGTTGTACTCATGTCTCATTCTTAGTTTTGAGCGAAAAGTTACAACATTTACATGCTGCAATTTTCCACTTACTTACTATTACAACAATAACTTTATTACTTTCTAAGAAATTATGATGCCCAATTCAAAATTATGGGTTGAAAAATGTCTTCCACTCCTTAATACCTTTCTAGTAACTATTTGTTTTCTCAAATTTGAGCTCTAATATTAAAGTTATGGTCCAGAGAAGTTTAGGTTGTTTTATCCAATTTACCCATGTATTCTATAGGTGACTTCTTTTCCTTCCTACACATTTTTTCATACCCAGATTCCAAATCAAGCTCCATGGTTGTTTTCTATGGTTCACAAGATTTCCATAAACTTATCATGTGCCCCCAAAAAAATTCTGAGTAATGAGTTATGCCCTCTGAAAGTAAATCGGTGCCAAAATTTTACCCTTACTATTTTGGTTGTAACTTTATCATACGAGATTTGTTTTGCACCTGGAGTAGCTCATTGGATATCTCTCTCTGGGTTATGCTATTTGAGATATAGAGACACAACATACCTTGGTATACTTTGATCTCGTGGGTTTTGATTGGTGAAAATTTTCATTTAGAGCCTCCATATCACCCCACAAGTTTCATATAAAACAAGTTGTTTTACTGTTATAAAAACCTTTTAAATCCGATCTGTTGATCTCAAATCGAGTGAAATCTAAGTTGTTGATCTGATCTCCATCAATGATCAGTGATCGACACTTCCTTTGGACATGCACAATATTTTTCCTAAACTGCCGACCCAATCGTCGACCATGGGCCTATTCCCTTGACAACCGATTCACAACACGATTCTAAACCAACTTAATCGTCCATTGGCCATCAACGATTTTCATTAGAAAATGAAAATCCTCACCAATCCAGCTAATGCCCAACCATTGACCCATTGGTCGTTGACGATTTCTGTTGGCGACTGAAAGAACTTCACCGAATCAACCGACACCTGACCATCGACCCATCGGTTGTCGGTGATTTATGTTGGAGGATGAAAACACTTCGCTGAATCCAGTCGACTCGACCATTGACCATTGGTGTTTTCCTTTGGAAAACTCCAGCACTGAGAAATTTTTTGACTAAACACCCAATGAATTTGGACCGTCAATCTCCAAGCCAAGAGGATCTTGACCATCAATCAGATCAAATCCTAAATGAATGAAACTAATCTATACCATCGATCCATTTCAACTTCGCAAACCTCTGAATTGAATCCTAGTCATTGATTAGACCCAACATCCCAACGACCAAAAATGAATCTAGATCACCGATTTGATCCATTTTCGAAACAACTGAAAATGAATCTTGGTCGTCGATCTTTTTCAACTACAAAAAAACCGAAAATGAATCTTGGTTATCGATCTACTTCACCTTTCAAATGACCTAAACATTATATGTTTTTAAATTTATTAAAACGAATCTAGGTCATTGATCACGATATCGAACACAATCTTGGCCATTGATTCACCAAACTTCCTACAAATATACAACGAGCATTAAACCATGAAATTCAACCATTCCAAATTGAATTCATCCCTGCAAATTTTCATATTGTCTCTGTTATCACCCCATAAATTATGGGAATCAATTGATGACTTGGATATTATCTGTATCTAGTGATTTTGTTGACAAATGATGTTTCATTCTTCAAATAATTTGTAAAAGGAAAAAGAAAAAAGAAAAGAAAAGAAAAAGAGGGCATAAAAGAATTGAAAAGAAAATCCCATGCAATAATAAGTAACTTGGCCATACCTTTCAAGCATGACCAAGTTCGTTTTAAATTTAATGTTGCTAGGTTAGTGAATAAATCTGACCAGGCTGTCTAATCCTGGTCAGATATCCCTTAGGTTAGATTAGTGAATAAATCTGACCAGACTGTCTAATCCTAGTCAGATAGCCGTTAGGCTAGATTAGTGAATAAATCTGACCAAACTGTCTAATCCTCGTCAGATAGCCCTTAGGTTGAATAATTTATTAACCCAACAGTTTAATCTGGGTTAATTGTCCTAGGAAGATAGGTTAGCATGTAGGTCAGTTTCTTTATTGTTCAAAAGTCCATTAAAACCAGCTTGAAATCAAGATTACACCATGTTCCAAATGCTTAAAAAATAGTCGTTCAAAGTCCCATGGTGGTGTTCCTTTGTAAAATTGAAGAAAAAACCCATAAAATGGCTTTATCCTAAGTTTTCCCCAAGTGCATACGTCTTTCGCTCCTGATCTATGTTTCTTGCACTTATCAACGGTCTGGATCGCAGCGCTAAGATCAATGGATCACAGCGCATTTCGGACCCCCCCGACCATTATGCTTTTAACTGGGGGGGGGGGTCCAAAATTGGTAATAACGTGGGCGCACATCTAGACGACCCAGAATAGAGCACTTGGATCAACGGTCTACATTGGATTCCGGACCCCCCCGTCCGTTCTGCTTTTAACCAAGGGGGGGGGGTCCGGAATGAGTATTAAGGAGCGCGCTAAGATCTGTGGCCAGGAAATAAGCGTGCAGATATATGGCTCACGATGAATTTCGGACCCCCCCTAGTGTTCTTCTTTTAACCAAAGGGGGGGGTCCAGAATGAATATTCCTTTCGGCGGGCCCTATGTTACATGTGGCATTGTCCCATTGGTCCAGAAGTCCTATCCCCCACATGCTATCTGACAGCCCGTCACTCATGGACGTCATCCTCCATTGAGTCCACTTGTCCCACTTGCTCTCGGGTTCTTGTCGCATCCCATAATTGTTGTTAGTCCCTGCTGTCAGTCCTTTACCTTTTCCACTCATGACCAGCCCCTTATGACGACTTTCACTTCCCATCACCTCCAATCCCTAGCAGCCACGTCAATCATCCGTATGTTTTGGCCACTGTCACTTGCCATATCACCCCCAAGTGGCCCATTGTCCATTAATAACTGGGTAGCATACCCGTTGTCCTGCTGACCGTTTTCCCACGTCCAACCGACCCAGTTTTAAATAAAATTACCGTTTTCCCTCTTCATTCACTATTCGTCCATCGCACCAGAAGATTTTACTCTTACGCCTCCATCGCTTTTCCGCCACCTTCATCCACAATCAGTCTATTCTCAGTCAGTCTACCCCACTAACATCATGTTTACTGTAGGTACTGTTGCTAAAATGGTGTCAAAGCCAAGACAAGCGGAAGGAGAAGAGAATCCTTTTCTTCCTCCTCCTGTCGACCTGGAAAAAATCCCCTTGGTCAATAAAGATTGATTGGTCACCGATACCATTTGCGACTTTGATTTTTCGGATCTCCAGTCATGGCTATGAGAGGTGTTCTTGGACCAGAGCGACGAAATTGGGCTCTAGGAGTCCAATTTGTTGTTGTACCTTTTCCCCCAGATACATCACTTTCCTGAATTCGCGCTGAAATGCCAAGCCCACTATATCCCCGACCAGAGGGCCATCGTCTCTTCATATGGAAATGTCCTCTTCTTCATCACTCCCGAATACATTGACCAGATGATGTAAATCCCCCGCGCTGAATCTGCGTCCCCTTTCAATTTAGAAATCCTCACTGAGGTATATCAAAAAATGACCTTTCCTCAGAGAGCTCATATATTCGAGCTTTTCCTTCCCACTTCCGCTCCTTTCCCTTCCACCAATCCCCCTTACCCTTCATCCATGTTCTCCACCAAAGGAAACCAAATCATTTCTTCCCTCCGTGCCTTGCTTGGTTACTATTCCGACCAATGGGTAGATGAGCCCATCCTGGGTTTTCTGTCCACTTTCTCAAACGATGAAAAGCCCACAACGCAGTTCGACTACAACACCTTCTTGGCCGATAATATCCACGAACAATTCGTGAATTTCGGCACAAAGGGCATGTTAAGATATTCTTCCATACTGGCGTACATGTTCATTTACTTTC
>SNQJ01S0031554.1:95466-127186 GCA_010110895.2 Picea sitchensis | reverse complement strand
AGTACTTACGCCCAATTCTGGAAGCAGTCATCCACGGCACAACACAGGCTACTGTCAGCATTTGACACAGATAAAGGTAGAATGCACATGGCATACCTCCAAGCACAGGTACCGGATCCCAAGGTTATTTCAGACTACAAGAGAGCCACTTTCGAATTCCAAGCGAAAGACATGCACCCAGCAGATCAGATGGATCTGCATAAACAAACAGAGGAGATGGTTTTTCACACATTGGCACATGCTTCAACTTCCGCAGCAAAATTCCAGGTGTCATTGAACAACGCTCAGACGCAGCTTAAGCTGGAAAATATATCATCTTTTGCAAAGGACAACATAATTAAGACCTTGGAGGAGATGGTTTTAAAGATCGGCTATGACCCTGCAAACGTCAAAGAAGCAGAAGAGATGATAAAGAAGAAAAATGCAGACATCGCATCCCTAAGAAAACAGCTGAAGCTCCCGCCCACAGAGGATTCTCAGGCAAAGGAGATAGCAGAGAAAGAAGGTGAGAAGGATGAGATGCTAAAGTTACTCATGGAGCATAATGCTCAGCTCAAGGAAATGGAAGCTGAGCTGGAAAAATTATTGAAAGAGAAAGAACAGATGAAACCAATGGAAGTCATTCCATTGAGTGTTATTCCTATCTCAGGAGCAAGCACAGCCACAGTGACAGCAATCCCCTCTGCAACACCAGTGTCACTACCAGAAGGAACAGCAGACCTTGCCAAGTCCATGGAGAAAATGAACCTGCAAGAGACAGAAATCAGCAGGCTTAAGAAAGAAGTGGAGAACCTCCAAGAGATCAAAACTTCCTTTTAGACAAGCCTATCCAAAGAAAAGCAGGTAACAGAGCATCTCAGGAAAGAGCTACAGCAGCTTCAAAAGAAAACAATGGCAGGGAAGACTTTGGCTGAGGTCAAAGAGATTGTATGGACAGACATCACCAAGTCCATCAATGAAATCTGGCCAATGATTCAAATCATGTTTGAACAAAATGAGCTGCTCCAGAGGAGCAAACAGGTCGTTGAGAAAATCAGAGTGGAGCTGGGAGACATGCCAGCACAAGAAAATGAGATCATCAGGTTCCTGAATTCCAAGACCAGAGAGGAACTTGAAGAACTAAAAATCGAGGATAGAACAGAGACTATACTTGAGGTAAAAAGGGTTTTAACCAAGAGAAGTCTAATGCTTCAGCTTGAGGAAAAAGTTCAGGTCATGGATCAAGGAGTACAAAAGTTTTTCAATAAGATAGATGTTCTCCAAAAGAAAGGCCTACCTGGTCTGAAGGTCATTAATGACAAACTAATGGCACTCCCTGATTACAAGAAGAGGTTGACTAAAGTGTCTAAGGACAGTTCTAAGTTTGCAGGGATAGAAGGGAGCATCACAGGCAAAGCATTCATGGATGCCCTGCAGTTGGATATTAGTATCCAACACGAGATTTTATACATATTCCTCATTAAGCCTACATTCGCTAAATATACAGACATGGATGAAGTGTATCAGAGATTACTTAAAGTCGCAGTGCCAAGTCATCTCAGATGGGAAGAACTTTGTGATCTACTAGATTAACAAATGAGTTGTCACTATCCAGTCACCTGTCCAGTCAGAAGAGCTTGCGAAGGCACCTGGCCAACGGCCTACCCCAGAAATTCCGCATGCAGTTGTACCGAGTCATCAAACAGTTTTTTATTAGTTAAAGTAGTTAGACTAAAAATAGAATGAGCACGTCCTGATCAGTTATGACAGGAACGTTTGTAATTTGAATTATAAATACTTCAACTCTCAAAGTATTTAGGGTTGTTGATTCGCACACCCTGTCGCTATCAAACTGTAATATTTTGAAGAGATCTTCCATTAATAAAGAGGAGGCCCTTTTACAGGATTCTTGCGTGTGTTCATTGGTGATGTTAATTTTCTAAGGTGAATGTTTTTCTTTCTCTGTAATCATTTTGTTTTCTGGAACTAATCTTTAAGAGTAACGTAATGTTGCAGGATTTATCTTTGATACCCTGTTTCCGATTCTAAAAGATTTTAATGTTTATCCTCTGATATCTTCGATTAAGAAATTCTTAACTGCTTGTTAGTTGAAGTTATCTTTCTTGTCTTTTCTTCTGTCCATCATTTAAATTACTAAAAGATCCAGTGAGTATATTATCTCGCCCTGTGAAAGTCTTCTTTGGCGTTTCTGGTTGTTTCTCATATTTAATTAAATACATACCCCATAGCCCAATAGATGTGTAGACTGTCTCAACCAATTTATAAACCCTTTCCAACAAAACATACTTGTTCCTTTACCTAGCCTAATATCTAAATTAAAAACAAAGATAAATCATATAGAGAGATCCCTCTCTGAAGATGGAAGGGCTAGATCCCAACTTTAAAAGCGGTTGGATAAAGTTACCTTTGTGGATTCTTTCTTTGTCAACCTCTTAGAATTTACAAAGTGCTAACAGGAAGCACCAAATTCCTTTGTTTTCCAGCTACAACTAGGAGAAGGATCCAACCCCCTAGATTCTTAGGCTACAACCTGAGGGAAGCTCCAACTCCCCAATTCTCTGGATACAACCAGAGGGAGGCTACAACCCCCTATGTTCTCTGGCGGCAACCGTAAGGTGGCTACAACCACTTGTCCTTGCCTCATCCAACTGCCCTGAAATATAACTGTCAAATGTAGAAACTAAATATGTAACTGAGAAACATGTCATTGTATACTCATCAACCAATCTGATCTGATCACATCTACCTCAAAAACTATACCACAAGTCTGTACCTCAAACCATGTGCTAGAACCTCATTGTTATACAACCTCTATCTGTACCAATAACTTCAACAACATACCTCAACCAAAAGCTCTCAAACATGAACCAATACTAAACTTCAGTAAATATTCCTTAGATCAACTCTATAGCAAGTCATAAACTCCCAAGAGGGAATCCAACATATTTACAAGGAAAAACCTCAACTTGATTCATAAATTCAACACTACACATATGAAAACCATACCATTTTTTCTTGTTGTAGCATTTTTTTGCCGCGGTTTTGCTGCCACGAATCCACTACCGCAATTTTTCTGCTACGGTTTTTCTTTCGCACTTTTTTTGATGCGATTTTTCTACCACATTTTTTCTTCTGCAATTTTCCTTTCACACTTTTTCTACCGCACCTTTTCTTCCACACTCTTCCTGCCGCACTTTTTCTGCTGCAATTTTTCTACCACACTTTTCTCTATCAATAATACCTGCCCAAATAACCTTTCACAAAAATAGATATTCAATGATATTCAAGTATGTTTTAATGAAAGACCCTTGTCTCTTATTTATACTTTTATGTAGCTTCCTCAAGGGGTTACCTTCTAACCATCTTAACCCACTTTTCTTATTTTAGGGTTAACCCACTTATAACTCCTCACGGTTAGAGAGTTATGGCCATGTGAAGTTGGAGAACCCTCATGAGTCATCTAGAAGCCCCAAAAGGTCAAAGTAGTCAAAGTGGTTTAAGATATTTTAGAAGGTAAATAATAAAGTGAAGTGATGAGTGTACTATAATTCAAAGTGAATACAAAATAAATTATTTAAATAATAAAGTTAATGGAGAAATTACTAAGTGGAGAAGTGGTTAGAAGTGGGTTAGCCCTAAAATAAAGAAAGTGGTTTAAGATGGTTAGAAGGTAACCCCTTAAGGTAAAGTGAAGTGTTAAGTGTACTATAAGTCAAAGTAGATACAAAATAAATTATTTAAATAATAAATTTAATGTAGAAATTACTAAGTGGACAAGTGGTTAGAAGTGGGTTAACCCTAAAATAAGGAAAGTGGCTTAAGATGGTTAAAAGGTAACCCCTTGAGGAAGCTACATGAAAGTATAAATAAGAGGCACGACTCTCTCATTTTAAATCACACTTGAGAATATTGAATATCTACAAGTGACTGAGGTAACCAAAGGATATCTAAGCCGAATTTTAGAGGGAAGGTGAAGTAAAGAAGGTCAGAATTCAAGGGAGGATAAATTATTTTGATGATGTTTTCTAAGGTATGTTATTTACAGGTCATCTCACCATTTTCACAATAACGTTTTTTCTATAATGATTCAGACCATGAAATTGGGGGGCCATTGAGGAAACAAATCCAAGTAGTTGTGATACAAAGTCCAGCTTGTGGGTCGTTGCATTTTTGGAGTTACACGCTGTGGAAAATAGGGTTTGTGGCTAGTCCTGAAACTATTCTAAAACAAGTGTTTCGGGTAAAAACATCATAACAGATCCAAATGTATTGGTTATAGTACAGTCTTTAGTATTCTGTGTACAATTTTCAGATCCATATAATAAATATTCCATGCAGGACACACTCTACAAATTCGATTTCTAGAGTAAGCCAGAATTCAACAAGGTATGTCATTTTTGCTATAACTCATTTTCTGAGAGGTTCCAAGTAGTTAAATATGGGGGAATTGCATAAATACATTGAAGAAGATTGTGTACCATTTTCAGATCTTTATTCATTACAGGTACATAGTTATGATTATTGCAAGTTAGGGTTATTGACTAATCCAAAATTAGTCACGTGAGACTAAAGTAAAGTTTGATAAAATTCTAGTCTCTTGTTGTTAAAGTTAAAGTTGGGGTTTCTGGAGCCATGGTTCTTGGAGAAGGCACATCACTTGGAATCCATGGTATTCATTTGTGGAGAGATCACATGGTACTCCTTGGCATTCATTTTTGAGGAGGACACACTTGGTATTTCCTTGGCATTCACTTGGAGAGGGGTGTATGACTTTCATCCACTTGGAATTATTTGGAGAGGGGCACACTTAGCATTTCATTTACATTAATTTGGATAGGGGATGATCCATATTTATTTTCAGAACGAAATGAAAACAGAGAAATCACAATGAAATGCTCATGAAAATTGCGAAAAATGGATAAATACAACAATACGTGATTTCTATTAATGAAATAATTATAAAAAGACTGTAAAAATACGGAGTGAAAGATTCGCTAGAATGGTGGCATATTTATCTCTGAGAAGAGATGTGGTGGCTACGCTAATTCGCCAGAAGATGATTACAATGAGACTCTGAAGGCCTTTTTATGATAAACAGGAATGTCAAAACCCTAGACATCTGAAAACCTAACCCTAGGAGATGAAACGCCAAAAGTCGTGTAGGCCTCGTTTGGGTAAGTTAGTACATTAAATTTATGGGGTTGTAAAATTTGCATACGATCTTCGTTTTAGGCACGTGATAGCCTGTTGGAAAGGTCTTTTCGAGAACTATGCATTACGCCATCAAACTCTAACTATGTCTAGAGTTTGACTGTGAAGAGCCAAAAAAACATTGTTTAGGGGCCCAAAATGGCCCTGGAAGTACAACAAGATGTGTTGACATAAAAACATACAAAATAAGCTAGTTGGATTAGGTGGGAGGCCACCAGTGTCCACCTGGAATATGTGTAGGGCTTCAGACAACCCCGGAAGTGTAGAACCCACAATTACAAAGAAGTACAGAAGAACGTGTTTCACTAAAAACTGACAAGAGGAACCAGTTGGATTAGGTGGGTGGCCACTAATATCCACCTGGATCAATCCTCCCCCCTTAGGAAGCAATGGTCTCCATTGCATTGAGTGCCCATGGAAGAGGGGAAAGCATTTTCTGAATCTGAAGCTTGGTGACCTGCGTGCCTTGTTGGAGAAGTTGTACTTCTTGGCTTGTGGAAGATTGTCACAAACTTGTTGTTGGAGGGGTTGAATCTATTCCACCAACTTGTTTTCCCTGGTTTGGATTGGGAATTGTGTAGGAACCATTGTAGGTGAAGAAACAATATCTTCTCTCTCTTTGACAATCTATTTTTGTTGGATAGAAGATGTTGAGGTTGCAGTGGTTGTAGTGGTCTTTTGTACATTCTTTGAACAGATTGTGAAGAGGATGAATTTTGCAGTATGAGAGATTACCTTGCGGTGTTGTTTTGGTGAAGCAGTAGTCAAAACTACCTCTTGTATCTTGTAGAGTTGACCTCCCAGAGTAATAATGACACTACAGGGTCTAGACTCATAAACAACATGAAGTTTCCACATATATGGTTGGCCTAAAATAAAATCACAGACATCAAGAAGGACAATATCACACACTACCTCATCCTTGAAGGGATGGATGCCACAGAACAGGCGACACTGCTGGTTGACGCGAAGATCTCATCCCTGGTGAAGCCACTCGATGTTGGATGGATGCGAGTGTGGTGTTGTCAAAAACCACAACTGTTTGATGACCTTAGATGATATGAGGTTCTTATGGATGTTGTTACCAACAATGAAATGCAATGGGGTCCCGTTCACCCACATATGTGAATGGAAGAGGCACTCCCCCTCTTCAGGACCTACTAGTTCTTCTAGTTGAATTGTTGTGGTCGGGATAGTAGCAGTGGGGTCTGTGTCGATGATCTGTCTGTTTTCAATATTTACTGGATCGGTTTCTGAATTAGGGTTCGGCTCCATGTCTTTGACCTTGACCACCAATGACTATTTCGAGCGACATTCATCGGTGTTGTGCCATGGGTTTTTGTGGAAGTCACACCACTTCCTAATGTCATTCTTTGTATTTACTTTACCATTTTTGTCATGTGTCTTGGACTGGTTGTCTAGAGGTTGTTGGTTAGATCCGTCTTTACTGTGCTTTGGTTGTTGCATATTTACAGACCTGAAATCCCATTTGTTTTGGTGCCTAAATTTATGCTCGATTTTGACATGATATCAATAGGCAAATCCCAATGATGAGATGTTTAGGAAATCCATTTCGGTTTGGATGTACCTATGCAAAGCCCCGTGGTATTTCAGAACCAAATGTCGCTTAGAGTCTTTGATACCCATCTTGGTGCGCAATGTATGGAAATTATTTGTGAACTTCGGCACTATTTGACTCTTCTCTTGCCGCAGTGTGGTCCATCTCATGTACTAGTCTTCATAGTTATCAACAAGATAGTATTGTTCTTTGAACACATCCACAAAAAAATCCCAAGTGGGGTCGACCTCATATATTCCAGATTCCTCTGTGGAACTTTCCTCCCAGTAAGTTTCCCACCAATGTTTGACATGGGGGAGAGCCTTGAGGAGTGTGAATGTGATGTTTTCCCTGTCGGAAAAAATTGAACAGAGAAAAAACATTTTAATAGATTTAACCATTTTTCTAGGGCATCCACATCTATCTGGCCTTCAAATATGGGAATATCAAAATTAACTTGTACCTTGAAGGGAGAGGTTCCTCCAAAATGGTCGCTTGATGAAGATGTGCAAGTTGTTATCGGCAGGCGTTGAAGAATGTGTGCAAAATTCTCCATCATTTTGTCTCTCTGTCACGCGAGAGCTTTCTCAAGCAACATGTTAATAGAATATTATGCTCTTTCGTCTTTCTTTTATGTCGCCATAGAGGGTTTCTTGGGCGTGCGAGAGTGATTATCCTCAAGAGAGACAAACTCGAGACCCAACTGACTATAATTGGACCTCATTGGGGACATGCATTGAAAAACGATCAAGAGCGGCCTGTGATACCACTGATCCAGATTTATTTTCGGAATGAAATGAAAGAAAAAAAATTAAAATGAAATGCTCATGAAAATTTCTAGAAACAGAGAAATACAACAATACTTTATTTCTATTAATGAAAGAATTGTAAAGAGACTGTAAAAATACAGAGTGCAAGACTCACTAGAATGGTAACAGCTTTATCTCTTAGAAGAGATGTGACAGCTACACTCATTCGCCAGAAGATGATTACAATGAGGTTCTGAAGGCCTTTTTATGATAAACATGAATGCCAAAACCCTAGACATCCAAAAACCTAACCCTAGGAAATGAAACGTCAAAATTCATGTGGGCCCCGTTTGGGTAAGTTAGTACATTAACTTCATGGGGTCGTAACTTTTTCATACAATCTCCGTTTTAGGTGTGTGATAGCCCATTGGAAAGGTATTTTCGAGAACTACGCATCACTCCATCAAACTCTAACTCTGTCTACAGTTTGGCTATGGCGAGCCAAAAAAAAACATTTTTTAAGGGCCCAAAATGACCCTGGAAGTACAATAAAATGTGCTGACATGAAAACATAGAAAATAATCCAGTTGGATTAGGTGGGAGGCCACTAATATCCACTTGAAATATGTGTAGGGCTTCATACAGCCCCGGAAGTGTAGAACCCACAATTACAAAGAAGTACAAAAGAATGTGTTGCACTAAAAACTAACAAGAGGAGCCAGTTTGATTAGGTGGGTGGCCACCAATATCCACCTGGATAAGGGGAACACTTGTTGCATAGTATCTTCATCCTTGTGGGCGCGTTCTTCATTGGAGTTATCTTCTCTTTTGGCATCATTGTACTTGGAATTTTGCACTAGCTTTGTTATTTGAAATAAAGAAGACACTATTTATATAAGTTATTTTCATGAGTACTTTGTGATGTATGCAAACTATTTGTTAAAAGTCGTGAACACTACAAACTTGTAAATTGTTTGAAAAAACTCTACAACCAAACAAAGCACAAACCAACAAAATGCAAAGTGTTTGACGAAAGTCACAAATCAATTGAAAACCATAAAACATATCAGCAACAAATTGTATGAACAAAGGTCTAATATGGTAGCCATAAGAGGAACATTTTGGCAGCCCAAGTGTTTGAAAAATATGTTGTGCCAACCAACACTTAAAAAGGGAATTAATATAGTAATATTGGAGCTTGTTGGCTAACTATTTGACGGAATTATTTCATCAAATTATCATCAAAACATAACAACGGTTAGAGGGACTGAAGAGAAGCAAATTTACATCAACAAATCAAAAATATTTCATCCCATAGTAAGGGGAAGTATTACATTGGTAATTGGGTAAGTTAGAAAAAGGGTTTGATGAAATTCTTGAACAAGAAATTCACCCAAACAAATCAGCAAAACAGAAAATTATATCAATCTTAAGGCAAGGGATATTACAGTGGTATCAAAACACGTTTTCCTCCAAACATGAGGGGTAAACCGTGAAGCATATTCTTAGATTGTTTTGGTACATTCATGGATTAAGAAAATGAAGACAAATTAGGAACTCTTGGCATAATTATTACAAATTTCTCAAGAATATTAGAATAATCTAACAAAATTGTTAGAGAATCATGAGTTGTTGAAGCCATACTTATCAGTTGGGGAGAAGAATAAGAAGAATGGATTAAAATTTGAAGTAGTTGGTGAATCAAAGACCTCACTTCATAATGAAGGTTTGACAGAACCTCAGGCTTACTTTTTGGATGCGCATGATGAGAGTGTATTAACACCCGAATATGATGAGGATTTGGTGTTGGATGATTTTCCCTTGGATACTGATCTAACTTCTAAGGAGCAATGCATGAGGGATATTGATCTAACTTCTAGGGAGCCATGCATGAGGACTCATCACTTGGAATCATTGGTATTCATTTGTGGAGAGAGTGCACT
Organism: Picea sitchensis; assembly: GCA_010110895.2. Classification (NCBI taxonomy): domain Eukaryota; kingdom Viridiplantae; phylum Streptophyta; class Pinopsida; order Pinales; family Pinaceae; genus Picea; species Picea sitchensis. Next base: position 117,725 of record SNQJ01S0031554.1, on the reverse strand, counting down.
TGGTACTCCTTAGCATTCATTTGTGGGGAGGACACACTTGGTATTTCCTTGGCATTCACTTGGAGAGGGGTGCATCACTTGCATTCACTTAGAATTATTTGGAGAGGGGCACACTTAACATTTCATTGGCATTCATTTGGAGAAGGGGCACACTTGTTGCATAGTATCTTCATCCTTGTGGGCACATTCTTCATTGGAGTTATCTTCTCTTTTGGCATCACATCTATATTTGTATAAGGAGCACCCTTGATAAGTAAGGATCCATTGTACTTGGCATTTTGTACTAGCCTTGTTATTTGAAATAAAGAAGATACTCTTTCTATAAATTATTTTCATGAGTACTTTGTGATGTATGAAAACTATTTGTTAAAATTTGTGAACACTACAAACTTGCAAATTGTTTGAAAAAACTCTACAACCAAACAAAGAACAAACCAACAACATGCAAAGTGTTTAACGAAAGTCACAAATCAATTGTAAACCATAAAACATAATAGTCACAAATTATGTGATCAAAGGCCTAATCTGGCAGCCATAAGAGGACCATTTTGGCAACCCAAGTGTTTGACAAAAGTGTTGTACCAACCAACACTTAAAAAGAGGGTTAATATAGTAATATTGGAGCTTGTTGGCTAACTATTTGATGGAATTATTGCATCAAATTATCATCAAAACATAACAATAGTAAACAAAATTTATAACAACAATTAGAGGGGGTGAAGAGCAAAAACTTTACATCAACAAATAAAAAATATTTCATCCCATAGTAAGGGGAAGTATTACATTGGTAATTGGGTGTGTTAGCAAAAGGGTTTGACGAAATTCTTGAACAAGAAATTCACCCAAACAAATCAAAAAAACAAAAAATTATATAAGCCTTACGACAAGGGTTATTATAGTCAGTACCTTCTTATAATCTATTTTTATTCAGCAGGTAACACATATTTTGGGAGATGGTTTTGGTAGATGAACTTCCAATCTACGTCTAACTAATTACTATATATATATATATATATATATATGATTACTATAAATATCTTGTAGATAAAATCGTGCAAACTAATAGTGGTTATGAAGTTTTCCTTGTCCAGATATAACATAGTGCACATCGATGGAAACATATTCAAGCTTGGATTTGGTAAGCCATAAGTATTAAGAAACATAGAATGCCAGAAGTCTAATTCATTAGCTGGATGTTTCGTCGACATGTCTAGCCAATTTAATGGATGCAATAGACCTAAATCAAGATTCTATGATGAAAATGAAAGGCAAAAGTCAATGTTGAGTTTGATCAACAATTCAAATGGGGCAAGTAGAAAACATTACCCACTTTGTAATTAGAATTTGAATCCCATTTTACTCAAACAAGATGAAAACGAATCCCTACCACATGATGTCAAGGAGATGGAGGAGAATTTTCGTGTCACATTGAAAGATGAAGATGAAAAAGTGGATGTGGAAGAAGAAGACGTGTGGTGGTTAACTGTACTAAGAAAACACGAGAATGAAATTGTTAGTAGGAAAAACAATTATAAGCATCTTGTTGGAACTCCTAAAAATCTTTTGAGGGAAAAGAAAATTTGTTCGAAGAATCTACTCATGCTTAAGGACCAATGTGAAGGAATATTAAAGAGTTTGAACATGTAGATCAGTAAAATGAACAAACTAATGGATATATTATACAAACATAAGGAAGCAATGAGACTACGTCATGGAGAAGATTCTAAGAATTTTCAGTTATTTGTAACACTAATATATGAGACAGAAGTTGAGAGAGAGAATGTTATAAGATAACGAGAGTTCTACGGAAAAAAAGAAACAAAGGAAGGAATAAATTATTAGCGTTAAGAAATTTGATATAAAGTTTGTTGCAAATGAGTTGGAATGAACGTTGACTCTTAAGTATTGATTTGAATACAATATATCAATGGGCTCACTGCTTCAAAAACATTGTATATTTATATGCTTGTTGTTGGGATTAAAAAAAAAACTCTAATAAACATTGCTTGAGGATATTTTTTCATAGGTTTTCTATGCATATCTTTAATATTTATGATATTTATGATATTTAATCACAAAGAGAGTGGTAGCTCCCATTATGTTAATTGATTAATTGCATATTAATTGTGTGAATGTACTTGATGTATCAAAAGCATTATTTATTTTACTGCTTGTTCCTCTTGTTGAAAGGGATTTTTTTTTAGTGCAAGATATTACATTATTTTTTAATCAAAGTGTTGATATAAATTGAATCAAAACCCATGGCTTTATTGGTTCTAAGAAGATGTACATAGAAACCAAGGGTGTCATATTGTTGAATCTCTTTGACGGAATCATYGAGATTTTATGAGGTAGAGCAACTTCTAGGCATATGTTCTTCATTTTCGTGTGAGTTTCTTTCATTTTCAAGATTACATGTGTATGTATTGATAAACAAACATTATAAATGAATGATTATTGTTTTATATAAGTTATGGAAATRCGTTTTCAATCCACAAATTGTATACTATCTTAGAAAATAAAATCGAGCCACCAATCGAGCGTAAGCTTGGATTGGGATATTGCTACAAAGTTAATTCAAATTATAAATGCCTTGTAATTTTTGCCTTCGGCCAATTTAATGAAAGACCATGAATTCATTTTCTCTTCCATATCATAAATCGACACTATGAATACATTGAAAGAATAATTGTTTCATTTCCAAATTATTAAATTGCACTGTGTTTTAGCAAGAAAATGTAGTATGCATGAGCCATGCGATCGGTGTATAACAATTATATAATTGTGTTGCAATCAATTCAAATGATTATGATCTCGACATTGAAATAGGAATCATCGACACATTCCAAGAAGTGTAATCTCAAGGTGTGAAAAACATTTTAAAGACTTGAAAATCTAAGGGAAACGAATGCTTGAATGCATGCATGCGGGCCGACCATTGAAGGTAGGCTCATGGACTACCTTTGATGGCGAACCCCCTACATGCACAAAAATATAAGAACCTAAAACCGTAAAGCCAACCATAAACCGTAAATAGCTAAACCTAAACCAATGATCGCTATAAACCATAAACTCTAAATCATAAACCTAAATAAAAAACCAAAATCGGTCATTGCTATGTAATCTGTAGGTAAAAAAAAATTGAATCAAAGTTGTAAACCATAAACAGTGTATCACAAAAGCCTAAACAAAAAATAAATAAATTGAGAACAACAAAGATTAATATTTGTACAATGCTTAATGGTTTTCTAATGTGCAATTTGTGGATTATAGGGATGAGTGATTTAGGTTTAGCGATGGGTGATTTAGGTTCTAAACCTAAATTTCCCATCACTAAACCTAAATCGCTCATTTCTATGCAACTTGTAAACAGTAAAGAAACAATCCAAGAAATTTTAACAAAGAAAAAGATCTTACCTCTTGCCTAATCGTCCTACTTGATGCTCTTCTCTTGATGGTTTGATTGGTTGGCCTCCTTCCTACTCCAATATCTTTTTGGTTTTCATAGACACTAATCTCCTTCTCTTGCTTGTGATCCAATGCGTCCAATCTATGCGCAATCCCTATGCAATGTTGTAGCTGCAAGTATATGGTCACAGAAAGGTGACACAGTAAAAGTGGAGTGCACATTAAAAACGGAACACACATGAACAAGTGGAACACACATTAAAAGTGGAATGCACATTAAAAATGGAACGCACATGAACAAGTGGAATGCCACAGAAAGGCGGCCAAGCAACACCTGCTAGTAGAAAGGTGAAATGTCTGCCAACACAAATATGAAACGCCAAGATAAACCTGGAATATAGCATTACTAAAACCTGTAATGTGCTCCACTTCTCTCCATACCACTCTGTGCCAATATATTAATCTTTTCTAATAACCCAAATGATCCAAGAGGCTCCCCAGGGCCAGAAAATGCTCAAAAATGAACGTTCTCGGAATTGAATGAAACCAATTCCATTGCAACCAGCTCGTCGCGCCCAGCCATATGTTTACTTTCTCAAATGGGCTCTGTATGCGAGAGTTATCACACTCTAATCATATTCTCAAACATGCAAAAATTCAATGGTCAAACAGGCAAAAAGTCAATGCTGACGTCATCGTGACATCACCAAGTTAATTTCTTTATGCTAACGTGGCAGAGGCAGGTGGTGACATGTGACGTACTGACTGGGCAGGTGATGCATGTGTGGACCAATGGATACCGGACACGTGGCATATGGTTAAGTTAATGTGGAGGTGCCACGTGGCCTAGGCGTGGGCTGCCACGTGGCACCCCGTCGTTGGTTGGTGGCTTTGTGTAAAAATTGGGTAACTCATGAGAATGGACCCCGCGACCTATGGATAGGGGAGAAGGACTAATGGATCGACCTAACACCAACGCACCAAGTATGGGGCTTGTGTATACAAGCCCACGAAATGATATTTAAGGTGGATGGGTGGTGATAAGATCGGAGGAATGGGCTGGGGCCTAGCCCCTAGCCCTCGGCATACCATATGACTCATTCAGAAAACCAAGCGGCAGGCGCAGCGCGGGAGTAGGGATGAGATCCAACCCTCGGATCTCAGGTGATCCCACAAGACCGGGTCCTAACTTTACAAAGGAACATGGGGGGTTTATCCATAGACCCAGGTTTCATGTGAAAGCGCCCGGAAATCAGGAGCTAGCGCCAAGTATGGGCCAATGCGCAACCCAAAGGGTTGGCGCTTGGCCATATGAAGTCAATGTGACCGTTTCCAAGGGTCGCGCGCCACCAAAAAGGGGCTACTCTATGTATTTTTAATTTTTTGTTACAGAGTGGGTATTTTACCTAAAGTTTTTGCCCAAAATTGGTTTTTTTAGGATATTTTGGCCATTTGGAGGGGGATTTGATCCCAAAAAGAGGCCAGATCTTCAGGATAAGTTGGGCTTCTCTTGTTGGGCCTAAAAATATATATAAACAATGCCTCTTGAGCTTGAGAGGCAACTTTTTTATGCAGGGATTTTGAGGAGCAGCTTGTGTAATTTGGCCATTTCTCATGTTTTGAGAGGCATTTTTGTCATGTTTTTTAGAGGAGTTTGATGAGGCATGTATGTATCTGAACAAAGAGGTCTTGTACATCAGAAAAAAGCCTTTTGTAACAGAAAAGAGCCAATGTAAAGAGAACTTGATCATTTGAAGAGCAATAAAGAGGTCCTCCATTTGGAAGTGGGCTCGGAAACGTAGCCAAAGATTGGTGAACTCCGTTAACAAGTTATTGTGTCTACTTGTCTTTCTTGTTTACTATTATCTTCTCTTAATTTGCAGCATGGTTTATAATGGCTTAACTCTTTAATCATTAATGAGCATCAAGTAAAAGTCATTATTATTATTCTGCAACAAGTTATAGAGTTTTATGTGTTTCGCATTCTTATTGATCCAATGCATAAAATATAATAAACTTAACTTGCAATTTGTTAGTAAAACCTCACATTTTTTATCAAGTTTATGGTATCAGAGCATTTTGTTTTGAAGGTTTGACAGGAATTGCAAGCATTGGATGCTCACCAGAGAAAAACTCAAGCGAGGAGAAGGCCAACTTGAAGCTCTTAATCCATAGATTCAAAGGAGACCTCATAAACAAGAGATGTCTTCACCGAGAAAACTAGGTCCTTTTGCATCTAAGGATGATTTCTTTGAGGCATTTCAATTGATGAAATCCATGGTAGAGGAACTTTACCATGAAAGAGGTCAACGAAGAAATCCAAAGGTTGAAGAAGGTGAATCTTCAGTAAGAGCAGATGGAGGAGTTGGAGGTGGTGGACCTTCAGAACCTTCTTCTCCTTCATCCTCGTCTTCTACAAGTGAAGAAAGTGTACATTCCTCCAATGAAAAGCAATCTAAAAAAACTCGTCATTCTTCTGATATGCCTTTATTAAAGTTATATGTAAAGTTTAATTTACCCACTTATGATGGTGAATTAGATGCAGAAAAGCTAGATAATTGGGTTAGACAGTTAGAAGTCTATTGCAAGATACAAAGGATTGTTGATGATGAAACAAAGATCCAACTTGCAAGTCTCAAATTGGGAGGCACAACTCTCATATGGTGGGAAAGAAAAACTAAAGATGATCTCAAGAAAAATGGCAAAACAATCTCTTCTTGGAATGATTTTATCACTGCTTTGAAGAAACGGTTTTATCCATTAGCATACATGCAATAGGAAATGATGAATTGGCAAAGTTTAAGGCAAGTTAAGAATCAAAGTGTACAAGAATATACTCAAATATTTCGTAAAAAAGCATTAAATTTGGGTATTCCTTTATATACACAAGAGACACTCCTAAAATATATTGGTGGTTTACATTCTTATCTCAAACACACTATTTTTATGCTAAATCCTTCTAACTTTGATGAAGTATGTGTACAAGCCATTCACATTGAATCAAGTAAAGGGAATGTTGGTGATAGTGTTTCTACAGATACTTGGAAAATAAAGGATTCGGGGAAAAGAAAAGAGAAAGAGAAGAAGACAGCCACAACAAGAAAGAAGAAGCCTACTTGCAAGCATTGCAAGAAGGTAGGCCATGATGTAGATCATTGTTGGATCTTACATCTTGAGTTGAAGACAAAGAAGTATGCCAATCAAGGGATAAAGAATACCACGGCTGCAACAGTTCAAGTGGATCTGGGATCAGACTCCGCTGATGAGACAAAAATTGTAGCAATGGGAATCCGAGGTATAAATTATGTTGAAAGTACTAGCTCTTCTAATTCAGATGTTGTAAATGATGAGTGTAAAAGGAGTGAAATTTTCCACATAAGGGTCATAACAAATAATGTTCAAGTTGATACTCTTGTAGACAGTGGATCACAAACCAATCTAATCAGTGAAGAGGTTGTAAATAATTTGGGACTTGAAACTAAGTCACATACTAGATCATATCCATTGGGATGGATGTTGTCTTAACATGAACTATTCTTCCCTACTGCCTGCGTTGTTGAACCATGGTTCATATCTTTCAGGGCACCAACAAAGCCTAAAACTATCGGCCCTTCTAGTAAACTAGAAGTCAACGCAGCACACAGGATGCACTGCACAGTCTCACCCGAGTTAGATTTAAATGCGTGGCTATAAGACTCAAGTGTTTACACCCTAGGATTGAGTATGAGATATGGGATCTGTAATCTGAGCCATTTATTCTAACATGTGNAAGTCAACGCAGCACACAGGATGCACTGCACAGTCTCACCCGAGTTAGATTTAAATGCGTGGCTATAAGACTCAAGTGTTTACACCCTAGGATTGAGTATGAGATATGGGATCTGTAATCTGAGCCATTTATTCTAACATGTGTTACAAACTACTGTTATTCTCTTTTATATTTTGATCTCCATGGTATCCTTTCGTTATATCCCAACATCAATTAACCAAACAATATAATAACTCATTCATTCATTACATACAACACGTAACTAATAAAAATATGACAAAGATATGCATGCATTCATCACATTACACAAGTATTACCGTGGTTCACCCCCTCTTGGGCTACGTCTACAAAGATTTGTCTCTTGGCTCTCTTGTTATGGTAGTTCTGCAATATCGTGTCGTGCGCTTACAATTCTCCTTGTATGGGTAAGATCTCTATGAGGTGAACTAGACCGCACCAGGCTCCTATGCCTGCGATCTAATCCTCAAGATCTACCTTCTCTCCTCCTCTCTAGCTCAATCGCTTTACAAAAGTGGTTCTCTAAATAAAAAACATTACATAAAAACAATTGAACCTTCATAGGTAGCAAACTGAACCTAACCGAACTCTTTTGTGATACCTCTGTATCTATATTTATATCTATTGGGCTCTTCAACCATTTACCCAAAACCTTACAAAAACCCTAACCCTAATGTCGTTAGGTCTTCCTTCTCTCCATGCGTGCTTTGCTTCCTTCTAGTTGTCGCCTCCTCCCTGCATGCGCGCGTGCTATGCTTCTTGCTATTTGTCGCTTTCCTCTTGCACGCTTTCTTTCCCATGATTTCTCTTCCAACTGCCATTCTTCTTTGTGCACGCTTTCTTTCCCACTTCGGCCTGCTGCCAACAATGGATATGTGGTGATAATAATTTGCAAGTAACCAAGCAATGTAAAATTAAGTTTGCAATCACTTCTAATTATGTTGATGAAGTAGAGATTGATATGGTGCCACTTGACATATGTGGAATTGTCATGGGAAGCACATACCTTTATGATAGAAAAGCCATATTCTACAGGGAGGAAAATAAATAATGCTTCAAGAAATATGGGAAAGAGTACATTGTTCGTGCTCATCGCATGAAAACTGACAGATCTTTTGCAACTACAGGGCAGTTGAAAAGAATGGTAAATGAAAGAAAAATTTTAACACTCATGTCTATAACAAAACAGGAAGTTAGTGATTCTAAACATGAGATGGTTCAGTATGTTTCTAACAATCATGAAGTGTCACAAGAAGTACATTGTGACGTTCAGTTGCATACTTTGTTTAATGTTCATGTTCAGAAGGGAGAGCATGTTTTGTCATTCTCATTCGCATACTCAATATTGTTGTTTATTTTGTTGCTATTTAGTGGTGTATGGCTGCTAAATGCGACAAAGAATGTAGATGATTGTGCAATAAATGAGATGATTACTTTGATAAACAATGTTATCTCAGTTTTTATGTTTGTTGTGATTAGTCAGGTGATCATTGTCCCAACAGAAAGGATGGATGATACAGGACAAGTGGGAAGGAAGTACCCTCACTTCTTACATGAGTAAAAACAGACTTTTGGTGGGACAAAAGCTTCAAAGTGGGGATGAATGATCCAGGAGGCTCCCCAGGTCCAGAAAATGCTCAAAAATGAAAGTTCTCAAAATTGAATGAAACCAAGTCCATTGCGACCGGCTCGTCGCGTTGATTCTAACCATATATTTACTTTCTCAAACGAGCTCTGTATACGAGAGTTATCACACTCTGATCAGATTCTCAAACAGGGAAAAAGCCAATGGTCAAACTGGCAAAAAGTCAATGATGACATCATCATGACATCACCAAGCTAATTTACTTATCCTGATGTGGCAGAGGCAGGTGGCGACATGTGACGTGTTGACTGGGCAGGTGATGCAAGTGTGGACTAATGGATACCAGACATGTGGCATATGGTTAAGTTAATGTGGAGGTGCCACGTGGCCTAGGCATGGGCTGCCACGTAGCACCCCGTCGTTGGTTGGTGTCTTTGTGTAAAAATTGGGTAACTCATGAGAATGGACCCTGAGACCTATGGATAGGGGAGAAGGACTAATAGATCGACCTAACACCAACGCACCAAGTATGGAGCTTGTGTATACAAGCCCACAAAATGATATTTAAGATGGATGGGTGGTCATAAGATCGGAGGAATGGGTTGGGGCCTAGCCCCTAGCCCTCGGCATACCATATGACCCATTCATAAAGCTAAGCGATAGGCGTAGCGCGGGAGAAAGGATGAGATCCAGCCCTCGGATCTTGGGTGATCCCACAAGACTGGTGCCTAACTCTACAAAGGCGCGCATGGGGTTTATCCATAGACCCAGGTTTCATGTGAAAGCGTCTGGAAACCAGGAGTTAGTGCCAAGTATGGGCTAGCGCGCAGCCCAAAGAGCTAGCGCACAGCCCAAAGGGATAGCGCTTGGCTATATGAAGTTCATGTGACCATTTCCAAGGGGCGCGCGCCACTAAAAAGGGGCTACTTTGTGTATTTTTAATTTTTTGTTACACAGTGGGTATTTTACCTAAAGGTTTTGCCCAGAATTGGGTTTTTGAGGATATTTTGGCCATTTGGAGGGGGATTTGATCCCAAAAAGAGGTCAGATCTTCAGGAGAAGTTGGGATTCTCTTGTTGGGCCTAAAAACTATATAAATAAGGCCTCTTGATCTTGAGAGGTAACTTTTTGATGTAAGGATTTTGAGGAGCAGTTTGTGTAATTTGGCCATTTCTCATGTTTTGAGAGGCATGTTTGTCATGTTTTTTAGAGGAGTTTGATGAAGCATGTATGTATATGAAAAATGAGGTCTTATACAGCAGAACAAAAGCCTTTTGTAACAGCAAAGAGCCAATGTAAAAATAATTTGAGCATTTGAAGAGAAATAAAGAGGTCCTCCACTTGGAAGCGAGCCCGGAGACGTAGCCAAAGATTGATGAACTTCATTAACAAGTTCTTATGTATACTTCTCTTTCTTGTTTGCTATTATCTTCTCTTAATTTGCAGCCTGGTTTATAATGGCTAAACTCTTGAATCATTAATGAGCATCAAGTAAAAGTCGTTATTATTATTTCGCAACAACTTATAGAGTTTTATGTGTTTCACATTCTTATCGATCCAATGCATAAAATACAATAAACTTAACTTGCAATTTGTCAATAAAACCTCACATTTTTGGATCATCAAACGTGGTAATTAGCTAGCCAACACATTAATTTTTTAATATGATTAAGTAAATGTAAAAGAGTAAACACAGAAACAGATGCCTTTATAAAAGCAAGGAAGTTAATGTTTGAAATCAAAATCATTCATTTATAGTGACGACAAAGAATATTATATCCATATTTAATCATGTCCATAGAAAATGCATTAAGGACTAAAAACATATTAAATGTGCCCATATCGGCGTAATAATGATATTTTCATAAATGTCATTTTGACATAGAAGGCGTTGTTTTCCAACTCCCACAATCTGCTTGGCCAACTAAGATACTGCGAAATCATGGGCATGCTCATCAAGCTTCCTCATGGCTATCCCCGCAGTAATAGAAATAGTCCACATCCAAAATTTGATTCTAGGCGATTTGAGAGAAAACAAACCTTACATGATATTTGTGTCGAGAGGATTCACTTCTAACAGTCAATGCAGAATCCACATGTGTGCGTGTCAAGATGGAATATAGAGGAGCAGTGGGAGTGGGATATATTGTAATTAAAAATGTTCGTTCCACTTCCACGCATTTATTTTATTGTTTCAATGAATTTTCCATTAGTCAATTTATCAGAATTTTTGGAACTTTGATTTGATAGTGAAATTTCATTTTTTGTCATTTCAACAACTGCTAATTACATTTGGAACTTTAAGGATCTTGTCTAAACGATTGAAATTGCAAATCAAACAATGTACTCTTGTTGACCAAAATTGGTCACTTATATTTTCCTTCTTTTAGATTAATAAAAAAAAGTGATATCGAAAGAAGACAATTTTTGAAATCTTATAATTTCATTGTGTATCCGTCAGTCTCAGATTCACCGTGCATTTTTTGGATTGAAAATATGAGTTAGTATGTTCAATATATCCAGGTTTCCGTCAAACAGGCAAAATGGTGCTACTTTTATGTAGAATAAAGTTAATCTCTTGGAATTGCATTTAAATTTTCGAGTCCAAGACCCTGGTTTTCTTCAGTAATTTTTGGGGCCCAAGACCCTTAAAAATATTCTTCTGTCAGGTTCAAAACCCATACAACTCTTCTATTATATCGCTTGCAGGCACCTGCCATACTCTTCACCCACCATACTCTTTATCTCCACTTCCCTTTTCCCTTATTTCCCCTTTCCCACACTTAGAATTTTTCCTGATTTTTTCTCATCTCCTCTCCTTTACCTCTCCCATACTTAGATTATTTTTGAAATTACCCATTACTCCATTTCCTTTCTTATTTCCCCTCTCCTATTTCTTCCATTCTTAGTTTTTTCACCTTATCTCTCCTCTTACCCTTTACTTCCTCCTTTATTTCACACTTAACATTTTTTCGGTTTACTCCTTATTAGGTTGACAGGGGACAACATCCACCGTTCCCAACCCCCTTACTTCCCTCACCCCTAACTCCACTCCTACCCATATCCTTATCTCTCCATCCTTTCTCCTCCCTCAGCCCCTTACCTTCCCCTCACCCACACCTAAACTTTTGTTTCTTAATTCTCGAACTCCCTTACCCCCTCACTTCCCTCACTCCCTCACCTGACGAGTCTTCTACCTACATTTCCCACCCCCTCTCACTTCTGATCCCCTCAAATTACCCTCCCCACTTAACTACCCATCTCTTCCTCTCACGAATCTCTCCTCACACTTTACCATTATTTTAAACCTTTCACATTTAAACTATAAACCAAAACAATAAGAGCATGACACTTGTCATTAACTAAATCCATCTTCCACCTATCTTATAATTTAATATTTTATTTCCCAACGAATAAAACTCTTACATGTGGCAACCTATGGAGGAATTCCACATGGCATCCAATAAGAATATTACACGTGGCAGCATACCATGAATGACACATGGCACACTCTTATTGGATGCATATGGAAGATTTTTGACCTATCATACGAAGAGATGTGGCATCTCATCATTGGTGACATGTGTCATCATACTAGTGGTGACACATGGTGATATTTTAGTGGCTGACTCATCAGTGTTGATTGGGCCTATTAAAGGTTTACTTGGCATGCAAAATTATATTTTATTAATCAATTTCTAAGAGAGGTCGAATTAACTACTTCTATTTTTCTTCTTTGTTTTTTGTCAAGTGTATGTTACACTTAACATTATATATCACTAAGATCGTTATACTCCCATGCATGTGGGATGAATTTTATGAAGAAAATTCAAATTTTTCATGGAGAGAACAAAATTCATGGCCCACATTTGCCCAAGACAGTGGATCAATGGTGGATGAGTCACAATTTTGCAAAGGCCATAACTTGAGCTCTGGGTGTCGGAATTGAACAAACTTTATATATTTGGAAATTTATTTCGACGAAGAAAATGTTGGTACATGTTTGAAGGGATGAAAGTGGCTAAATGTTTCTCAGAAATTAAAATAACAGTCAGCTTCATTTTTAATGGGCCTACGTGACAACTCAACTTCACAAGCTCATATCTTGAGATCCGGGCGACGGATTTGGGAAAACTTTATATCGTTGGAAATATAAGACAATAAATATCATATTTGAAGTGATTTTGTGGCTAAAAAGTTGATTATAACTTCCATAAATTTAAAACACAACCCCCTATTTTAAAAAACAATAAATTAAATTTTGAAAATAAAAGTTTATTTAAAAACTTTTATTAAAAAAAAGGGGACCCATTTTGAATATGCGTATATTAATGATGTAAGTTCATTAATGAGGCTTTAATTAAAGATAATACTTCAATAAAATAATTGTACGAGAAATTCAAGAGAGAAAAACCCTAACTACTCGAGTAGTTAGAAGATCTCATTTTAAAAAGAGGAGAAGGGATTCATCAAGGGTTCAACAATCAAAATTATTAAAGGGGTAGGGAAGGGCATAACATCATAGGAAGAAGAAGGTTCAACCATGAATACACAACCAAGCTTCTGATCAAGGAAAATAGATCTCCATCTTCTCCATTATTTCTCTTCTTCTACACCATTTCTCATAGATTTATGTTTGAATCTCTAAATTGGGCACATGGTTGATTTCTTGAGTGTTCTTCTTGTATTCTTCTAAAGAATTTTCTTATATTATCATGGGGTATTTACATCCATATACATGACTGTCAAAATTTTTGTAATGAAAAACATATTTCATGAATAAACTTCACAAAGAATTGCTTCGGGGTTGATTTTGATTGTATCTTGTAACTCTGAGTCTTAAGTATGAGGTATTTGAAATCGACCTATCAAATTCTCTTTTTGGTATTGGTAGTAATACTCTTTTAAAATTCTTTGATATGATCAAGTTATTCTCTCCTAATTTCTCATGAAGAAGATATAGATGTATTTGTATGTAATTAAGCACATTGTGCATGTGATGTTGGACACAAAGAAGTTATGATGTTGAATCCCTCCTTGAATCTTTTCTTATTGTAAAAAGATTTATTGTTGCATATAAAGATTATATTAAGTTATTGAAGAACTATATCATTTTATAAATTCAAGCAATAAAGACATAGGGTTTGCTTCCTAAGCATTCCCCTAATCCAGGATATTCAAGTTATATCTTTTAGTCAAAGAGGAGTGCCACCTCTTTAAAAACGGAGGAGGATTCATATCTTTGTGAAGTTGTTGTTTCGGTCTTAACAAATTCAAACATCAACAACTCTTCATATATGTCACCAAATCTCAACCCAAAAAATAGTTTAATTAACATTTAAATCAACGATATTAACATTTAAACAAATGATATTAAAATTTGCTATCATCTTTACTCTTCAAAATAATTTTTTTCCCATTTTGGATTTCTATATTCCATTCAAACGATATCTCATAACCCACCACCCACGTCACCATTTACCCATCTTTCTCTAACTTAAAAATATATGGCAAACAATATGTGCCCCGCACTAGAGAATTTAATGTTATATATGTTGGGATATACACTGTTATATCTAAATATTTTGGTTCTCTCTTTTTTGTGTATGCAAATAAATGAGGGTTGTACAAAGATGAGATAATGATATAGTTATGTTCATGCACGAGTTCTTTTGACAAACATGTTTATGCATGAGTGCTTTTGACAGTGTCAAAAGCAAATAAATCGATACGATATATATAATAATAATAATCTAATTTTAAGGTTATGACCAAGCCAAACACCAAATTAATGTATGGAAACCCCTTTTTTGTGGGACAAGGGACTCCCTCCATACAACGATTTGACTGCTAAAGTCTATGGAGGTATAATCAAAGATCACTGATATACATGGACCTTAGTTATTTTTTACTTTTTCTTAATTATTGGCATTGATCGGCTATATCAATCACTTTTATTTATTTGATTATATTAGTTCACAGAGATTCAGTAAAAATTTTAATTAAAATATCAATAAATTAATATTAAAATATTTATGATGTTTTATTACGGTTCACTATGTTTAACCATTCTTTACCATGGTTGATCGGAACAAGATTGACTATAGTTAACCATCATTCACCATGTTTGACTTTGGTTGACTTTTGTTGGTGATAGTTGACCATGGTTCACTATGGTTGCTCTAGATTGACTTTGGTTGGCCATGGTTTTTGGTACACCATTGTTGATTATAGTTGACTATGCTTGACCATGTTTCTCTTTGGTTGACTATGGTTGATTTGGTTGACCATGATTAACTAAGTTTGACTATGATAAATGATGGTTGATTATTTTTTACTATGAATGATCATGGTTGACTATGGTTAATTATGATTAACCATATTTGAATATGGTTGACCATGATTTACTATAGTTGACCATGGCTCAGTATGGTTGAATATGGTTGTCCATGTTTGACTATGGTTGACGATGGTTAGCAATGTTTAATTATGGTTGAACATGGTTCATTATGTTTGACCATGTTTCATTCCGGTTCATTATATAAAGAGAGAAATGTTGTATTGCACCAAAAGGCACTTTGTACATAGATCTGCGATTATTTCCATCTTCAATGTGACGTTTAAAAAATATTAATAACAAAAAAATATTTCAATATCCATCTTTATTCCAAAGATAGGTTCTTTCTACTTCCCAGTATGAGGGAGATGTGTAAGTCCTTCAATGTTTAATATGGAGCTCATACATGACATTTTAAAAAATATTAATAACAAAAAAAAAATTCAATGTGGAATATATGTAGCATAAATAAAATATTTCATATCATCTTTATATATGTGTGTGTGTGTGTGTGTGTGTGTGTGTGTGTGTGTGTGTCATACATGTGTGTGCTTTTCAAGTGTCAACTCCATGTCAGACATACAAAAGGAATTACGCATAGCCCTCATAGGCCAACTATACTTGTGGAAACGACATGTTGTATATGAGTGATCCGGATTATTTTCGAGATGAAATGAAAGCCTAGATATTACAATTAAATACACATAAAAATTGTCAGAAACAGATAAATACAACAATACATGACTTCTATTAATGAAATAAATGTACAGAAACTGTAAAAATACGGAGTGCAAGACTCGCTAGAATGGTGACAACTTTATCTCTGAGAAGAGATGTGACGACTACGCTCATTCTCAAAAAGATGATTGCAATGAGGCTCTGAAGGTCTTTTTATGATAAACATGAATGTCAAAACCGTATACATCCAAAAACCTAACCCTGGGAGATGAAGCACCAAAAGTCATGTGGGCCTTGTTGGGGTAAGTTAATACATTAACTTCCCGGTGTCGTAACTTTTGCATATGATCTTCGTTTTAGGCGTATGATAGCCCGTTGGAAAGGTATTTTCGAGAAATACACATAATGTCGTCAAACATTGACTTTGTCCATAGTTTGACTATGGAAATCCAAGAAAACATTGTTTAGAGCCCCAAAACGGCCTTGGAAGTACATAAAGATGTACTGACATGAAAACTTCCAAAATAATCCAATTGGAATAGGTGGGTGGCCACCAATATCCACCTGGATGTTGTGTAGGGCTTCAAGACATCCCCATAAGTGAAGAACCCACAATTAAAAATAAATGTCCCCATTACAGATAAACTTGTTGAACTGAAAATTGTCCAGATGAGCCAGTTGGACGTTGGAATAGGTGGGTGGCTATCAATATCCACTTGGATCAATGAGTCTATACCTCGCAATATTATTATTTCTTTTGGTAGACAATTATACATGATACCAGAGGTATCTCTGCCTACCATCATTTCTTTAATATTTTCTAAGAAATGCAAGAAGGCCATTTCCCAGACTGGGAAATGTGCCTTCTTCATTATTCCCTCTCAAAGTGAATAGAAGGTCGCAACCACATCCATGGCTTCTGCACAAACCTCTCCATGCAGTAGAAACATATGGACAAGATCATGGAAGAATACAAAGGCATCTTCTCCTCACCCATCGGGGTACCACTGCATTATCAGGTCAAGTATTCAATCAATCTAACCCCCGTTGCATCTCTACCAAATGGTCCAATCTATCATCGCTCTCTGATGGAAAATGAGGAAATCAAGCGACAGATCCAAGAGATTCTTAAAAAGGGGCACATCTGAGCCAACTTATCACCCTGCAGGAGCCCAATTGTACACGTGCATAAGAAATATGGGACTTGGTGATTTTGCATTGATTACAGGTCCCTAAACAAAATCACAGTCAAGAACCAGTACCCAATTATCTGAATTGACAACCTTCTTGACCAGCTCAAGGGAGTTGAGTTTTTCAATAACATTGACCTTAACCATGGTTCTCCACTCCTATGGCCATGAGGCATCAGAGTGACCCCAACTCTACAAGAGTGATCCTAACTTTGCTACCACTTACCAGATGTTGGGAATAGGAGCGACTATCACTGAATTTCATCTTCGGGACAAACTGTTATTCCATCTGGGCCACCTCTGTGTCCCTTCAAGTGAGAATACAAAGTTGATTTGGGAATTTCACTACATTCGGATGGGAAGACATTTTGGCATGGAAAAGACTGTGACAATACTACAAAAGCATTTCTATTGGTCTAAACTTTTCCAGGATGTCAACAAGTATATCAGGTCCTGCACTGCCTGTGTCATTTCCGAACCAACCACTAAGAAGCAAGGCCTATACATCCCTATGCCTACTCTTGACATGCCATGGGAATCCATCTCGATGGATTACATGTCGGACCTTCCTTCAACCAAGCAGAGAAATGACTGTGTTTTTGTGGTGGTTGATCGGTTTTCTAAGATGGTCATCCTAACAACTCGTAAGAAGAATATCACGGCGGATACCACTACCAAGCTCTTATTCAAATAAGTGTGGGTACACTTTGGGATACCACAGACCTATCAGGAAATGAAAGACACTTTCACACTAAACCTAGCAGAAGAGAAGAAGAATTTAATCAAGAACATACATGACAAAAAAATCACATAGTACATAGAGATTTTACCCTGGAAACCCAAATCGGGAAAACCAACATTCCTTGAACGTTATGCTCTCTTGTTGTCTTATTCAATATGAATAAAATGTTACATGTCTAACCTTGGTCCACACCTAAGACAAAATCAACATCATACCTTCTTTCCTTCACAAGTACAACCCTGTAGCCAATCTGACTTACATCTACATGACCAACAACCTATGATTCATACATATTTACATTATCTTTTATAGCCTTACAACACACCTCTTTATAAACTTTACAACAGGATAAACCCTAAAGACTTGGCGCACAAAAACGGTTACAGATCCATGCAGATCATTAGATACAAATCCCGCAAATCTCAGGATTCTGTTACAGTCAACTCCAAGCCGTATTACCAGTCGGCCTTCATTCGGTCTTCAGTCGGTAACCACACGTCTTCCTGTTGACCTCATTTTGGTTGACCTCTTCGACTTGTTTTCGATGCCTTTACCATGTCGAACTGCATCGACCTTCAACTTCGACTTTGCCCAATCAACTAACCTCGACCTTCAACTTGTTGTCTATCCACCTCGACTTCGACCGTCAGTCGATTCACCTCGACTAGACTTTCACTGCAAATAATATAACAACCCAATATTATCCCACTTGTTCTCTTCTTTGCTAAAACAGGATATTCCTGGACTTTCATTCACAGACCCAGGGAAACAATGCCCATTGCCTCTATGCACCAAGAGAACTTCACAGCACTCACAGACTTGGTCAACGAGTCTGCTATATTTTCCAACGTGTCTACTTTCTTTAGTAGCACCTTGTTACTTTCCACCATGTCTCTTACGAAATGGTATTGTACATCAATGTGCTTAGTCTTTGAATGACAAGAAGGGTTATTTTCCATAAATAGTGTGCTTTGATTGTTGCAACTTACCTTCATAGCTCTCTACTCAAACTCGATTCCTGAACACAGCCTTTGCATCCATATCGCTTCTTTGCTTCTATGAGTGGTCGCTATGTATTCAACTTCTGTTGTTGACAAGGCTACAACTGCCTATCACTTACTCATCCATATTATTGCTCCGTTGAACATCTTGAAAACATATTCGTTGGTCAACCTCTTTCGATCCAAATCTCCAACCTAGTCGACGTCAACAAAGCCATGTACATTTAACTTACTAATGTCACCTCCAGGTCTTCCTTGGTATCATATAGCATATTCCTTTGTGCCACACAAATACATGAATACTCACTTGACAGCGGTCCAGTGCTCCTTTCCAGGTGTCGACATGTACCTGCTCAACACTCCCACTGCATGGGCAATGTCTAGTCGAGTGCATACCATCGCATACATTAGACTACCAACAACACTTGCATAGGGAACACGTGTCATGTCCTCTACTTCTTCATGTGTCTTTGGACATTATTCAACAGTTATCCTTGCTCCCACGGGAATTGGCACCTTTATTGGTTTGCAATCCTGCATGTTGAATTGTTTCATAACCATTTCAATATACTTCATATGATTCAACCAGAGCTTTCTAGTGGCTTGATTTCTCTTAATCTCCATTCCCAAAATGAAGATAGTTGCACCAAGATCCTTCATGTCGAACTTGGAGGATAGATGCTTCTTCACCTCCTTTATTGCGTCCATATTGTTTCCAATCAGCAACATGTCATCGACATACAAAGCTACATATATGAAACGCCCACCTTCTTCCTTGGAATATATGCAATGATTATCTTTGCTTCTCACAAATACCAAACTAAGGATGTCTATGTCGAACTTCTAATACCACATCCTTGGAGATTGCTTTAGACCATAAAGAGATATTTTTCAGTTTTCTCACCAACTCTTGCTTGTCCTTTACTACAAATCCTTCAAGTTGTTTTATGTAGATTTTTTCTTCCATGTCCCCATGTAGGAACGTTGTCGTCACATCCATCTGTTCTATCTCCAAATCAAATGTTGTAGCCACAAACATTAGTACTCTAATGGAAGTTAATTTTGCAACAGGGGAAAAAATTCACCGAAGTCGACTCCCTCAAATTGGGAATAACCTTTCGCTACAATTTGAGATTTGAACTTCTCGACTTGTCATGTGGTATTCATATTCTTCTTGAATACCCACTTGCTACCGATGAGATTTATTCCACTAGGTAACTTGACCAAATCCCATGTCTCATTCTTGTGCAATTATTCCATCTCTTCGACCATTGCATCCTTCCAGAGTTTACCCTCTGTCGAGTCAACTACCTCACTGAATGACTTGGGATCATCGTCGATGGCAGTTAGTAAGAATGTAGAATGGAAGTCGGGCGGACTATACCTTTTGACTGGTTTTCTTATTCTTTCTAACCCCCTTACCACCGGAGTATGTTGTTCCACCTCTTCTTCAGATTCAATCGACTCATCTGAATCATCTTCTTTGTTCCTCAGTTCAAACCACATTGTCTCAGCATTATTCTCAGTCTCAACAACTTCCTCAGGCTCAGACTTACCTCTGACTTCTCTGAAGACAAAATCTTTACTGTACATTGTTCTCCTTGATGCATGATCTCAGAGCTTATATCCTTTCATTCCTTCTTTGTACCCAATGAAAATACATTTGATTGCTTTCTTGTCCAGCTTGCTCCTATTTTCCTTGGGAACATGCACAAATGCATCACAGCCAAATACTTTAGGATGTGCAAAAGAAGGATTCTTACCCGACCATAGCTCATGTGGAGTCATGTGGACTAGTGTCGATGAAGGAGACATATTCACTAGATATCTTGCAGGGTCGACTGCCTTCGCCGAGAATTCTTGTGCGAGCCCAGCACCACTGAGCATGTTCCTTACCTTATCCATCAACATTATGTTCATTCTCTCAGCAACTCCATTTTTTTGTGGGGTATATGGTGTGGTATGTTTGCATGATATGTCACACTGCTTACAGAATTGATCAAATTCTTTTCCATAGAATTCACTACCATTGTCAGTTCTCAGCACCTTAATCTTCTTATCTGTTTGGTTTTCTACAAGAACTTTAAACTCTTTAAATTTATTGAAAATGATCCAAGTGGATGTCGGTGGCCACCCACCTATTACCACTGGCTCAAAACAGTGTTCTAACAATTTACTATTTTTAACAGTTTTTTTGTTCCTAAATTTTTGAGACCATTTTGAGGGCCTAAATAAATAAAAAATCAGGATAGAGCACCTCAATGATATATGAAGGCTCTTATTGAGCCCCCAAAATTAATCTCCTCATCGATATATTTCCAATGAGCTATCGTGCGCCCCAAACGGAGATTGTATGCCAAAGTTACGCCCCCGAGAAGTTGATACACCAAACTACCCAAAAGAGAGTCTACAAAACTGTTGGTTTTTCATCTTCCGAGGTTAGGGTTTTGGATTTTGTTTATGTTAAAAAGGTCTTTGGAGCCTTATTGTAACAATCATCTTCTTGCAAATGTGAGTAATCGTCACATCTCTTTTCGGAGATAAATTTCCACCATTCTAGCGAGTCTTTCACTCTGTATTTCTACAATTTTGTACATTTCGCTCATTAATAGAAATTGTATATTATTGTACCTCTGTGTTTATGGTTGCATCTCTGATATATTTTTGTTATATTATTGGATATCAGAGATATCTATGTACATTTATTTATTATATCTCTTCTCTCATTTCATACCGAAAATAATCCGTATCATAAAACCTTTGATTTCATCCTCGGGAAATATATCAATGTCTTCCTAAAAAAATCATCTATGAAGGAGACATAATACAGATATCCACCAAGTAAAAGCACGGTAACAGAGCCAAACACATCACTATGCACTAATTCTAGAATCTCATTTTCCCTTGTCGCTCCAGATGAGAACCTCACCTGACTTTGTTTTCCATATATGCAATGTTCACAAAAATCGACTCTAAACCACATTCAGGAAAACCTTTGACCATACCTTTGTTGTGCATAGCTCGAAGTCCTTTTTCTACAATGTGTACCATCCTCTCGTGCCATAGCATGGTTGGGTCTATTAGAATATAGAATATGGTGTGCTCGTTTTACCATTGACGATACCCTCGTCACCCAACCACATGCCGAAACCTCCCTCCGAGCACCTTAACCTTGACTGAGAATTCCTCCGGAAGCAACCCCTAGGCTAGATAGCCAAACAAAGAGCAACGCATCTCTCCCCAAGAATAGCGCAACACAAAAGAATGATCAAATGTTCCAAACCCTAGCCAAGAGATATTCAAGCCAATACTGAAACTAGTTGTTGCTGCAACTGCACCTGCAACCCTCCTCCAAACCTGCGCACCAGACTGCAACTAGAGTGCGCACCTGATCCGGATTATTTTCGGCACGAAATGAGAGCAGAGATATAATAAAGAAATGCACAGAGATATTGCAGATATTCAATAATATAACAGAAATGTATCAGAGATGCAACCATAAACACAGATATACAGTAATACACGATTTCT
>SNQJ01S0031554.1:79366-91184 GCA_010110895.2 Picea sitchensis | reverse complement strand
GGATATCGGTGGTCGCCTACCCATTTCCACTGACTCAAAGAATAGTTTCCATTTTGACAATTTGCTTACAATTTTTCGGGTCCCAAACTTTTGGGGCTGTTTTGAGGCCCTAAATGACGTTTTTTGGGCTCGAGAGTGATTAAAATGTGGCCAAAGATAGATGCTAGGCTGAACAAAATATGTACTCCTCGGTTATACCTTTCTAACGATGTATCAAGCACCCCAAACAGAGATCATATGCAAAATTTACACCCTTGAGAAATTGACGTATCAACTACCCTCATTGGGGCCCACAAACCTTTTAGCATTTCATCTCTTGAGGTTAGGGTTTTGGATGTATAGGATTTTCTCATTCATGTTTTATGTTAAAAAAACATTTGGAGCCTCATTGTATTTATCTTCTTACGAATTAGCATAGCCATCACATCTCTTCTCAGAGATAATCTTCCACCATTCGAGCAAGTTTGTTTCAGTGTGGATATTTTACTGTTTCAACAAGTTCTCTTTATTAACAGAAGTCAAGTTTTACTATATTTGTGTTTTTTTGTTATATATTTGTATTTTATTTCATTCCATTTATAAAACCAGATCAATCTCGGTGTGTTTCTTTGCTATACATATGTATTTCATTTTGTTTCAATTAAAAATCTGGATTAATGACACTTCCAAAGGACGTGATGGTTCGTGATGGTGACCTTTGAAATCCCTATAAGAGAACAAGGGCACACAACCAAGGAAGACAGATTTGAAGACAATGAGAGCAAGAAGAGCCAGGTGGTTTTGAGGTAGGATTAGACGAATAGGGATGATCTCTCTTAATGAGCCAAGTCGCACCACATGGGAGAACTTGTGCTACCTTGACGTGGATTTGGTAGACAAAGTTGGGCAAACTTATTTTGGGTCGATTTTGGGGAAGTCTAGAAACACAAGTATGTTGGAGGTATGTGTAAGGCAGAATTGAAATATGTGAAGTTTGCGGAAACGAAGAGACAACAAGTATGTGGTTGAGGGCACATTTGAAGTGCCCCACATAAGGTTGCAAAGACGGTTACGATAGAATGTCTTGGTGTGATGAACCTGTGTATGAGTGTCTTGGTGAGGTGAGGTGAGTCTGCCAAAGTTGTAAACCGAGCCGATAGTGTTGATATTGTAACTGTTTCACAATAACAAAGACTTATTCAGGTGATAGGCACGATTTGTGCCGCCCACACTATATCTATGTATGTCTTTCGTTTGTTCTGTTGTTGTTCTCTTGGTTTCTCATGTTCATGAGTGTATGCTTATATATGACTAAGTGTTAAACTGTTAACAATTGTTTAAGTATACAAGAGTTGCACTAGAGTGGGAGTGTGACTCGCTAGTAGCCTAAAACAGAGTATGGGTATGCTCTAGGTGAAGAGGCATAGTTCGAATAAAATATCCTTGATGTTGCCAAGAAGTCAAGAGAAAAATGTTGTGTCGTACACCGTCAAGAGGTGCACGATCACAAGATTCAACTAGGCACACTGTGGGGACGTGAAAGATCCAAAGTTAAGATGAATCTTTTTACTTGGACTATGTTCACATCATGAATGTTAAACTTTTTGGATAATATAATTTGAATGAAATTATTTTTGGTTTTATATAAAAATAATTATTAAAACATGATTTTTTATGCAAATGAAACTAATTTAAATCATAAGATCCATCTTAATCTTAAACCTAACAAATATCTAAATAGATAAAACATTTCCTCCCATTTTTGTCCTCAAAAAGAATATATCTCAAAAAAATTTAATCCCCTTAATATTTAAATTTTTAATACATCCACAATTAAAATCATAAAATAATATAAATATGTATTAAAAATTAAAATAGACAAATATTGAAATATATAATAAACTTTTATCTACTTTCTAAAAATTGCACCGCTTACCCAATTTCAAAAAAACACAAATATTAGTCTATCATAAAGCATTCCAAAGGTGACCCAGTGGAATGTTTGAAGTAGTTAAAATTATGTAGTTTTAAATATATTATGAATTGAATAAAATGTTTGAAGTGAATTAATATAATTTAATAAAAAATATATATTTAAAAAAAAAAAATTGATATTTTTTTTATATTTTATTTTGAGATAAG
This sequence comes from Picea sitchensis, assembly GCA_010110895.2. NCBI lineage: Eukaryota > Viridiplantae > Streptophyta > Pinopsida > Pinales > Pinaceae > Picea > Picea sitchensis. The sequence continues at coordinate 89,063 of SNQJ01S0031554.1, read as the reverse complement.
TTAATAAATGAACAAATATAATTTGAATTTATTTTTTTATTTAACATAAAGTATTATTTAAAATTATTATTTTTTAAATTATAAAAATATATTTTTAAATAGGTTAAAATTATTAAGAACAAAATTTCATAAACAAATACAGCTGAGAAAGAACTTGTCAAAAATATTGATTTTGAGATTATTCACTTTTTAACTTACGATGGATGAATGCAGGCAGGCAGCTGTTTTTCGTTATTGAAATATATGAACACAATATAGATACAGAGACGGATGAGCGGCTGAGCGTATCTATTTCCCTTGACTGGTCAGCATCAGCGTCTCCATACTCTGTTGCTTGTTTTCATGTGGACGGGCTTTGATATTCAGAGGCGGAGCAAGAGATTCCACCGTTACTGAACCTAAATGGCCATGACTGTGATTGACGAATGCCTCGTTGGTTTCTCTCTTGTAAACATAAAACCGAGAGACAACGAGGAAGAAAATAAGATTTAAAACATTAAGAACAACTAACAAGGCATAATAATAGTAAATACGAGATGCATTCAGATTGTCCGAAACCCAGTTGGTGTGGCCCTTTCGTCCAGTGATCTTAGTCGTAACAGTTAGAAGAAAACCACTGAGAAAACTCCCAATCCCTGTAGTAGTCCCAACGAATGCAGTTCCTATGCTCTGCATGCTTTCGGGGGCCTGATCATAAAAGAATTCTAATTTGCCAACTTCAAGGAAGGCTTCTGCTATGCCCATAAGAAAATACTGAGGAAGCAAGATAAAAACGGTGAGGGGAGCTACTGCTCTCGGGTTGCCTTGAAGCCCGTGTGCTTTCACAACTCTGATCCGCTTGATTTCGGTTATGGTGGCCACTACCATCACTAGAATGTGGATGGCCAGCCCAATACCTATCCTCTGTAGGATTGTTATGCCTCTGGGATTGCCTGTGAATCTTCTGAAAGTCCTCACTAGGATTCTGTCGTAAACAACAAGAAATGCCAGCAATGACATCGTGATAAATGATGTGACGCTGCCAGCGGGGATTTCGAAGTGAGAACCCATGTGCCTGTTCAGTCTCATTTCCTGATTTACGAACAGTGTGTTTACTTGGGCTGTCACGGCGCTTGGCATCAACATGGCAACCCAAATCGGTAGCATTTTTATCATAAGCTTCGTTTCTTCTACTTGGGTTACTGAACAGAGCTTCCACTCCCATGGACTGGCTGAGCCGTCGTTTGTTGCTGCTTTATCAAGAAATCTGGAAATAAAAAAGGAAAATTATGATAATGTATGACAGCTCATCTCTGAATTAAAACTTAGTTTGTTAGGTTGAAAGACTACACCTATTGACAATACTTACATTTAATTATCTTTTAATTATAAATTTTAATAGTACATCTAACAATTAATCTTTTCATCTTAACAGCAGTGAGTTATTGTTTCATATTCTTCAATGGTTTCATATTCTTCTTTTTCATCTTAACAGCAGTGAGTTGTCGGCTGTGCTAGTATGTAATTATCTCTGAGTCACCATTATCTTTATTTCTTATTGAGAAGAGAGAAGTGGATAAACTCACCTCAAATTCGGAGTGTGAGGAATGGGGAATCTTCCACGCGCAACATACTCTTCGGGGTCCATTTCATGAAGTTTAGTGGAATCGGACGGCATATCAACTCTCCATTTACGAGCTGCTGCAACAATTACCTGCGCCATGCGACCGAATGGATTCCCTTTCTGAACTTTGTGTCTGTAAAATGGAGTGCCTATAGAGAATATTACAGATGATATGATCATTCCCGCCAATGGAATCCCATAACCCAAACTGAATCCAACATTCTGCTGAATATATATCATAAAAGTCTGTCCAATGAAGATCCCTATAAACGTAGTAAACAGCCACCAATTGAAGAAGGACGCCTTCTGATGCTTCTCCTTGGGATCAAATTCATCGAACTGATCTCCACCCATGGTGGAGATGATGGGCTTTGTACCGCCATTGGCCAGAGCAAGAACGTACAAAGCAAAGTAGAAAATCCCAACCTGAAGCCTGGAAGCTTTCTCACATACGTTGGAGTCAGACTTGCAGTCTGGTGGTCTCAGAGATGGCAGTGAGACAGCTAATGTCAAAATTAGCATTCCCTGCATCCAATAGGTCTTTGCTGAGATTGCATATTCTTACATAACATAGATAACAGCACAGTAAACAGGCCACTTTTTTATGAAATTTTATGAGAATGTCTGGAGTGTTTGTTTCTATGACACAAATGTTTTTTATGTACCCAAATGATCGAGACTAAGTAATTTGGACCCGAAAAATGTCTGCAGTAAAAATACACAAATATAGAATTGGAATTGGAATAGGAAAGATGGATATCTTGGTATTTTTAAAGGTTTATTTTTATTCACATAATGAGAAATTTAATAATTTTTTAGTGTTTAATCAGTTTTATAGGGACAAAATTAAATTTTAATGGAATATTTTTAGTAGTACCAATAAATCAATGATTGTGATTTTAATCACTAACTTTTATTTTCTGGACCAACCAAAACCTTTTGGTGTTCACCAGCCACCAGTTTGCAGCTGTAATAGTGTAGTACTATTGTCTGAAAAACACCCTGATGAAATGACAGAGATGAATTTGACTATAACATGGCCTCCCAATAAATCAATAGTTGTGATTTCAACCACTAACTTTCATTTTCATTTTCTAGACCAACCAAAACCTTTGGACATTTCACCAACCACAAGTTTGCAGCGATGGTGAGTTTGCAGCTGATAGTGTAATACTATTGTCTGAAAACAGCCCGGATGGAATGACAGGGATGAGTTTGACGATAACGTGGCGTCGATGCGTTTTTCCGACTCGCATGGCCGTCTTCCCTTGATGAATCTTCCCTTGATGAATAACGTTAATGCTAGTATGTGTGGTTCCTTCTGGTCGATACGAATCCATCTCCTCGCGTCTATTCTTCTGTACCTTGCCTCCGCAATGAAAAAGATCAGGGTAAATGCTAATCAATATAGCGTGTGGGAAGCCTTAACTGTGAGGCATTATCACGACGGTGAGTGGAAGTCCCATCAAGTGAAAATTATGGTTTACAGTGGTTCCGAGGTTTCGGCTCTGGTTTATAGTTTGATGGTGGAGGAAGCCACAGCTCTTCCCTGTGGAGGTCGGACTCAGCCCCTCATTCCCGCCTCTGCTCTCCTCCTGTACTCGTCTGCTCTGGTGTTCCCGCTACCGCTCGCATCCATGCCACCCGCCCGTGGCTACTCTCGCGGTTACCGTCGGGGACCCCCCTCCTCCAGTAACCTTAGCCCTGAGACCCCCAGCCTGCGGGTCATACTTTCAGCCCAAGAAGCTGCTAGAGAATTCCGAGCGAAAATACCGCCCTGAGTCCAAGAGGATATAGCTACAGTAGAGGCCGTTGTCCGCCAGGAAAGAGCCGCCCTTAACGATTGGCTTGTGGACGAGGAGATTGGAAGCTGGGTACACAGGCCAGTGACACGAAATATTGCAAGACTGTCGATTTGTATTGGCATATGAAGATTTTCATGGGTAAAGGTGATTGGCCGCTGGGTACACAGGCCAGGGACACGAAATATTACAAGACTGTCGATTTGTATTGGCATATTAAGATTTTTCATGTGTAAAATCCTCCTGAAAAGTGATATTATCGTTAGAAAATGCAGAAGCAATTGAACGAGATGCGTTATGAACTCAGTGGCCTTCGGACTCGCTTGGATGCACAGGACCGCCTTGGGGCAGCTCAGCAAAACACCACCTCTCAGCAACAGGATCAGGGACTGCTTGAGGGGGCACCTAATCTGTTTGCATACATTTCATTTTGGGGTTTCTGGGAAGCTTTTTCTACAGTCTGGGGAAATGATAATTGCGGGATAGATAGAAATCTAGGTTTTTTTTTCATAGTCAGGCATGCTTGTTTTTATTAAAGAACATACTGGAAACAATCTGGACAGAGTCTATTTCAATGCTCTTTTATTAAAAAACATACTGAAAACAATCTGGACACAGTTTATTTCAACGCTGTTGGTCTGTTTCTCTAACAGCAGACCAACGGCTAACTGGTTTTTTAATAAATTCCCACACTTAGTTAGATATATAAAATAGTTACACTGGTTTACTGATTAAAAAAAATACTATTGACTAAAACATCTATGAAGACATCAAAAGTCCACAGCCCAGTCCACAGCCCATGAGAATTCTCATAAACTTGATACGATAAATTTCTTTTAGGACATTGTTAGAAACCTCATACAAACCAAAAAATAAAGGAAGATTGGGGAAAGAGATGAGATGCGTACCAGTATATAAATACATGAAAAAACTGTAAATGTCCAATAGCGTCCCCAGTGGGTATCTGCAATATATGCGCCGAGGATTGGGGTGATCCAAATTGCACCTGACCAGTTATTGACATTCCTTGAAGAACTCAAGGTGCTCTCATGGAGTTTAGTCGTTAAGTAAATCACCAAATTGGACACAATACCATAGAAAGCCATCATTTGGAAGATCTCATAGCCTGTAATGAAACATCAACCTCTGCTGCATTAACATAAACAAAACATAACAATATAAACTATTACTATTCGTTGAGTACAGGAGAAACCCAGCATTGCATCTCACCAACGAGGAAGGAACAAGCTTTCCATCTTCCCGTTTTGATCCTGAGAACGGGCCTGCCTTTTAGATCGACCGAGCCATCCATGGCGATTAATCCTTGAGGCTCCATGGTACAGCTCCCTTGGCGTTCATATTCGTTTTCATTTTCCTTCATTGCTCAATGCCTGAACTGTAAGCCGTTGATCTTTTTGCTGCGTTGTTAATACATCCGGTTTCGAGGTTTGGCTTCTTGATTGAATCAAAATCTTGACACGATTGGAATCGACTCCTAGAACATCCCTCTTTACTTTTAGTTTCAGATGGCGTAGCGCAGTTACCGAGGGCCGAGATTTCGGACAGGTAACCTGCAAGCCTCAGTAATAGCAGACCGTGGACCGTGTTTTATGTGAACAGTTGCCTCTTTTTTATTTAAGATTATATATATACTTGTCTTTTCTCGTCCATGTTCTCTACGCTATAAGTAAACCCTATGGCTATAAAACCTCCTCTCTCGACCTTTATTGGTTCGCTAGAAGTAAACCCTTTGGTTACCAAACCTCCCCTCTCTACCTTTATTAGTTGCTATTTGTAAATGTTATCATCATTATTGAACGAAAATGGTGGGTCCATAAAATGGTGGTCCATAGGGGCAAACATTCACTCTTATAGATGCAGGGTTAAACCAATCAAAAAAAACAATCAATTTGTGCGAATTTTCATTTTGGGAAAAAAACCAATCAAAAGCACTATTTATCACCACTATTGAATGAAAATAGTGATCCATAGGGGTAAACATTTACTCTCTTATAGATGCATGGTTAAATCAATCAAAAACAGTGTTTATCATCATTATTGAATGAAAATGGTGATCTATAGGGAAAACATTTACTCTTACGGGAGGGATGTAAGGTTAAACCAATCAAAAGCAGTTTCACCTCTTACCCCAAGACCAAAAGATGTTCCACCCTAAATAGTATGGGCAAAAAATCCAACACCCTGTGTGCTTTCTAGTAGCATCTAACTTTAGTCTCACATCTTTCTCGGGAAGAACCTCTCTCTTTGCTTTACCTTCAATCCTCTAAGTTGGTGTAGTGGCACTTGTGTGCAACTACACATAAAATTAAATTGACTTAAATAATTTATTTTCATTATATAATTTTCTTTGATGATGATGATCATGATTAGGTTGTCGTCCATTGGGACCAACATTGGTCTATCGCACTACGAGGGAGAAGATTGAAGCCTCAAGATGTGCTCCCTTTGACTCAAATTGCATTGTGAAGGAAGTTATTGTTATGGGTTCACCTTCTTGGTTTTTTCTTCATTTTTGGGATTCAAAAATTATGATATACGTAAGTGATAAGCTCAGATCCTTCCATGGGATGGCTCATGACACCTTAGCAAGAGAGAGTACTTTGTGGCTCATACTATAGACCTTGTTATCATGCGGCTTCATCGGAAGAGATAATTTTTGAATGGGGAGATCAGGTTTGGAGTCAAATGGTGGACTATGAAAATTTACTCTTTCTTTGCCAATTTTGCATTGCTCACAAATACATGTTCTAAGACTTCCTTAGGAAATCATGGTCCAAAGAGAACGTGCCTTCAACAACATAAGTCTAAAGAAGTTCAAGAATTCCAAGGTGGGGAAGGAAGTGTTCACTCTATACTGTCAGGGGAATGGGTGTTTCAAGGTTAAATCCATTGGGATCAAGAGAGAAAGTAGGTTTCCTTTTGGATGGGAAGGAGCATGCCACAACAAGTTTGAAGGAGGAAGGGACTTCGATTCATGGTGGCTAAAAAACAGAGGGTAAGGAGCAAACAATTTCGTCAAGTGATGGTTCAATGGAGGAAAGGTCGATTTCTTTCCTTGGAAAAGAGGCAACCCTTTCCTATTCTCAATGAGAGAATGCGAGGCTTTCCATTCCAAGGTTGAGGTGAATTGTGTGGAAGGTTCTTTAATGTGTATGGCATTCATGATGTTTTGATTGTTGTTATGAGTAGCATATGCATTGGTCAGAGGATTGAAAAAACCAAAACTTTGAAGCCCCTTCATCACCTTCCGAAGTCAAAGTTAGGAGTTCATTCCAAGGTTGAGGTGAATTGTGTGGAAGGTTCTTTTAATGTGTATGGCATTCATGATGTTTTGATTGTTGTTATGTGTAGCATATGCATTGGTCATAGGATTGAAAAAACCAAAACTTTGAAGCCCCTTCATCACCTTCTGAAGTCGAAGTTAGGAGTTCAGTGAGAGATTGAGAGAGATAAAGATTTGTCTCCAATTGTTGTGCATTCAGGGGTTTAAGATTTCAATAGATATGTAGGGTGGTCATGTCATTATATGGAATTCCAAAAAATTGTTGTGCATTCAGGGGTTTAAGATTTAGATGGATTGGTATGGGGGTCATCTCTTTCTATAGAATTCCAAAAGTTTGACATTTTGAGATCAAATGTATATTCATTGGTCAATACCTCACTTCATGCACTCTCTTAAATGATTAGGGATGTAATCTATTTCCCATCAACTTTGCCAAGATATTTCAACTCAATGTTTCCAGAATTCTTGGATGTTGAGCTTTCTTCGTCATAAGGTAAGGCACAACAACACGTTCTTCTTGTTTCATCTTCAACATAAGCCTCTCTTCTAGATATATAGTGCATTTAGCATCAAAGGCCTTAAGAACACACATGTATATAATTAAAAATTGATAATTGATCTTAAAAGTATTATCAACTTCTTCTTCACTCAATGCACGCACTTAGAGCTCTATTGAAAGCTCAAAGAGTTAGGGAAAAAAGAGGAGATATGTGCATTGAGACAAGTTTCCTAACCTCCTTTCTTTGTAGAGAGAGTCCTTATTGTGTGTTTTTTTTCCAATAATGGGATCTTTGGATCAATTCAGAATAATTATTGGAGCTTTGTATGTTGGATTTGTCTTGAAGATAATTAAAGGGAGTATTGGCATTATAGAATGACCCTAGGCTTGTAACTTTCATTGTAATCTTTTTGAAGAGGAAGGTATTTAATAGGTCTTCAAAACATTTTTTTGTAACTAGGGAAATCAACAACTAGTCGGACACATACTCGCATGACACGTGGTCGTGTTATCCGACTACTACCACTATAACTCTAGGCATGCCAACACGACGCTTGACACAGCACACAAGGCTAGTCGAGGATTTCGAACCGATGACTTCACATAACATAGTGCCTTAATAGTGCACTCCATCGCCAACTATTCTACACCCCGGGGGCATCTTCGAAACATTTTTTGATTAATGAATAATTCTAATTTTTATAAAAGTTATTTTAGATATTTGGATATAAAATGTTATTTTAAAATATTCTTAACATTATGAGTGGACACTCTATTCATCATAAAATTGAAAAAAAACTTTAGAATAATAGAAAAGAGTAGTCATTAATAAAACTAAATAAATTATGGATTTAATTAACCATTATAATTCTAAGAAAAAATATTAATAAACAATTGAATAAAAATGAATTTAATTTTGAATATAAAATTATCAATATCTATAAAGAAGAATTTGATCATACACAAATTAAAATAAATAATTCTATTTTTTTTGTTTTATTATTTTTGTAAGTAAGGAAAAGCTAAATTAATATAAACAAGATGTACATGAGAGTATAAACTCTTTCAGTTCTCAGAGAGAAGACTATGACAGTCTCCTATAAACACAAAAATAAAAACCTTGTCTGTCCCAGAGGGGAAACCAGGTTGGAAATAACATAGTTATCTTAAAAATATGTAGTTTGTATGTCCAACTAAGTCTGAAATGATTGTTAAGACTCCCTATGACAGAAAAAAACTAGATATAAAAGAAGACTACAAGGACTATGAAGCCTGCTATTTCTGGTCATGAGGAACCTGAGAAGGAGATAGTCCCATGCCATCCCTATGAGCAATTGCGGTAGAATATTTCTCCCATGGTCGATCCACAGCAGGAGGATGGAAGGAGCCGCCATGACGATGATCTATCCAGGTCACCACTAACAGAAGATACTTATTTTGTGCCTCCAAAGTCTCCATTATGTGCTTTAACTAACATAAATATTCATTCTTGGGAAACACACCTAGAGCTACCATGGTTTTAGTATGCCAATAAAGTTCCACCATTTGGAAGAACTTGGAGTTCGAGTTATGGTATAGCCAAGGTCTGAAATTAGGCAACCCACCTGTTGCTCCACTTCCTTGTCTCTTTAAACTCCATGACTAGTCTGACCTCAGTCTCCAACACTATCATGGTTGCCTTATCTTCCTCAGGCACAAATTCATGATAAAATTCTACAGTTGCAACTGCTACCATGGCAGCCCGTGATGAACCAACAATAGAGGAATGTGGTTTGTGTCCTCGGGGAGCCATAAGGATGAAAACCAGAGATACAGAAGAGCCAAACAAAGTTCTAGTAAAGTTAGAGCACATCCAAACAAACTATAACAAAACAACAACCATGTCTTCCCCCTATCTATTTATATGCCAAGAACTAGAATGCCTTCCTCCAACAGACATACCAAGCTTTCATGGCACGACCTGGGCATGGACATCTCCATTATGCAAGGTCGTGAGACTAACCTCCAGCTCATGCAGGATTTCATTCTCACTTGACCACCTATCCTCACCATTACCAACAATAACCCTTTGCCTTTGCGAGAGTATAGACCTCTCATCAGCAGTAACGTGTGGGTCGTATGAGCTTGAACTTTGATCTTCCCCTTCGTCCTCTCCATTAACTTCCATAACCCGTCGATCTTCTTAAAGTACAACATCATCATGAAATTAAATAATCCATCGAACCATCAGAAGGATAACCTCATCAGCGACCAAGGCGAGTGAAGTAGCCACCTACGATTTTAAGCAAAGTACTAACACCTTCACGCAAGCCACATTAACATGTGGTCTTGGTGACACCCTATCAAAAACTATTTTTATTTTAAATCAATAATAAAATATATTATTATTATTATTATTTGTTTAATACCATGTCTAAATTATAGATTGAAAATAAAATTATACATTTCATTCACATTATTTTATAAAATTTTAAAATTCAAACATAATT
>SNQJ01S0031554.1:43165-71176 GCA_010110895.2 Picea sitchensis | reverse complement strand
AGGTAGGCTAGGGTATGATAAAAATTGGAGATTCCAAGCCTTAAAACATTCCATAATTGAATTGCCAACCTTCCTGCCAGGATGTTTTATAAATGTTGCAACCTTTTCCCAAACTTTCGTGGCGAAAGTGCACTCCACAAACAGATGGAAGACATTTTCCTTGTTTTTACATAAATAGCAAATACTTGGACCATAAAAACCTCTTTGTTGTAGCTGATCCCAAGTGAGGATCTTATTCTCTATCAGCAACCAGGTGAATAACTAAATTTTTGTTGAACATGTCCAGGACCACAGGGCTTTCCTCTAGCCACCAATCACATATACCCATTTCTTTTTTTCTGTGGCCTCATATGCATTCTTGACAGATAATAGTCCTGATTCATCATCCCCCATCCAAATAAGTTGATATGGCTTCTTCATTAATTGAATACCATTGTTTGTAAGTGCACAACAGAAGGAATTCCATTCCATGATGAGATCCCCAACTAACCCCAGATCATCACGGGTATACCATTTTGTTCCAACCACCCCAACACGATCTTCACATTGTGCCTGAAATAAAAAATAAATTCCTTCCCTATTGAGAGCTGTGATCAAAGCTCCTGTCAGGATCGCCCCTTCCCCCATCCCTAGAATATGGTCATATCCCAACATGATTTTATGACCAGAGCCCGGTCGCCATGCGATCCAATGTAATATAATGTATAAAGACTTTAAAAGATATTTCCATGTCTGCGACCCTTAGACATCAACACATGTAACCGTGCACAACCAACTCTCTATAGTGACATAAGGATAGTATTTATTTTTCAAAATACGATGCCATAAACCATCCTGTATCAGTGCTCTCCAAAGGGTATTGGCTTCCATCGCCTTGCTAAAACTCCCCAAATTGCGCAATCCCCACCCCCCCGAACATTTTTGGTCGAGCTAAAAGATGCCATGCATAGAGGTGAAACTTTTTTTTCTTATTGCATCTTGACCACAGAAAATCATAAATACGCTTTCTAATTTTCTGAAGAGTCAATGAGGGCAAATTTGCAAGTGCCAACCAATAGACGGGTTGTCTTTCTAGTACCGCCTTGATAAGTACACAACGCCCCACTATGGAGAGTTGTCGATTGCACCAATGGTTGATCCGGGCTTCAAACTTTTTGATCAACCAGCTCCAATCTTTCGCTTTGTATCTATCAATCTTCAAGAAATATCCAAGATACCTGAAACCACTAGATAGATCAGCAATGTTATATTGAAAATTGGACTGCAAATTCTCCAGTTCTTGTTGTCGCACTCCGTGCTGAAGAAAGGTTGTTTTCTTTTCATTTTTCATAACCTACCACTTACATCATCAGTTTTAGGTAGTTTAAATGTTTTATGTTTTTGTTTTTTTACATATTTTTAGAGGATATTTTTAGTAAATTTCGCGAGAAGTTATTGAATTTACAGATTTTAGTGGTTAAATCTATATAATCGAAGTGACCAAAAAACTTTTCAACAGACTAAATTCATTTTTACATTTAATATGCAATTTAAATAATAAAAAATGTAATTTCATACAAATTTATATCATTGAATTTCGACAAGAAAAACATAAAATAGTTATACAACGCTATCATTTACCCATCTCTAATTTAAAAATATACAAATATACGGCTGTTTGGTTATGTGGTTTCTGCATGCAAATAAATGAATGTTGTAAACAATGATATAATTATGTTTATGCATAGTTTTTGACATGGAGGTCAAAAGCAAATAAATCGCATAGAAAATAATTTATCTACCTTTTTCTTTTGAACTTACCTTTTTGTTTTTAACTTAAAATTAGTGCACCTATTTATATTTATTTATTTTAAATTATAATTATATATATTCAATCATTTTTTTTAATGAATGATATTTAATGAGGTACATCACTAACTTTTATTTATTTATTTATGTAGTTGATTTTTAATTAAAATATTAATAATATTAATATAAAAATATTTATGATATGTTTTACCAAGATTGATCATGGAAAAACATGTTTGTCTATAGTTAACTATGATTACTGGGGTTGATTACCATGTTATAGTTGATTTTGGTCGGCTATGGTCGACCATGTGTGACAATGATTGACTATGAGCAATCATGGTTGATAATGGTAATACTTTCAACTTTGATTATAACCTCATAATTAAAGAAGAAAAAAGAACAAGTCAAGTAGTTGGAAAGTGAGATTCAAGATAGAGAGGTTTATTAAAACAAAAAATGATTCATTGAAAGCACATAGTGTCGGGGTAATGGATGCGAATGATAAGTTGAAAGAAGAAAATGAGCAATTGAAAGGAAAAAATGCTCTACTGATAAAACAAGTTTACAAGTGGTACAAATAGAGGAAGAGTTTGAAATTGCAAAATCAAAGTCTGAAGGTTAAGGTTTTGATGCGAAAGCCAAGAAGGAAAATCAAGAAAATTACCACTTACAAAGGAGATGTATTACCCCCCGAATTGCAACATGAATTCAAAAGAAAAACATATCAGTTGTGTCAAAGTTTTGAATGATAAAGATTTTCGACCTAAGAAAATAGTTGATATTTGACCCTATCATCTATTAACCTCCAAACATGTCCACTCTGATTCTATCTATGACAAGTACACCTCCATTTTTCGCAACAGATCTTTCATGATAATCACATTTTAGATCATAAGAGGTAATTTCTATTTTATTTTAATTTTCAAATAATTTAGCAAATAAAAATAACTTATATTTTGTTAGTATTTATAGGAATAAATACATTTTTGTAACCGCTAATTTATTGAGATATATGCAAATAAATCTAAGAGAAATGAACACATGGGTTTTTATCCTTATCTTCATGACATAGTTCGTTTCTCTTAAATCCAAAAGAAATAGCCTAGAAGCCTCCAGTCAACGTGTTGGTCAACATAGGTGTCAACAAACAGTTACATTTAACAACTAAAATATGAAATATGAGTCTTCCAGAAAATCATGGTCAGAGATTGCTCACTTAGTTGAATCAACTATATTAGGAGGAAAATCAAATTGTAATGATTGTTGGAGAGGAATCATAGCTTAGTTAGTTGTTTTTCTAAGTAGTATAAATAACCAAAAATAAATAGAACGGAGAAGGGAATTTTGATAGCAGAAAAACAAATTTCTCTTGCCAAGAGCTTTAGAGTTCTTTATGAACTAAGGAACAATGGATGAATATAACTTTGGTATTTTTATTTAAGCTTTGTTTACACATCTGTTTTCTCTTTGGGTTTTGAAACTTATATCATAACTTGTTATTTCTATTAGTTTTAATAAAAAAATTCTACAAACTCTAGTGTTGTTGGTATATTTTATCGAGTAAAGTGAAGTGGTGATCCGTATTTTATGAGCATAACGAAATGAATACAAATCTATATTATTAACACAAAGATTGAATGAACAATAACAAAGATATAATAAAAAATGGCTTCTAGTAATAAAGAAATATGTTGAAACTGTAAAATGCAGACTGAAACAAGCTTGCTAGAATGGTGGCGACTTATCTCTGAGAAGAGATGTGACAGATGCGCTCATTTGCTAGAAGATGAGTACAATGAGGCTCCAAAGGCCTTTTTACATCAAACATGAATGTCAAAACCCTAGACATCCAAAAACATAACCCTAGGAGATGAAGTGCCAAAAGCCATGTGGGCCTGATTGGGGTAAGTTAATACATCAACTTCCCGGGGTTGTAACTTTTGCATACGATCTCTGTTTTAGGCGCACGATATCCCATTGGAAAGGTCTATTCGAGTAATACACATTATGTTGTCACACTTTGACTTTGTTTACAATGTGACTGTGGAGGGCCCAAAAAACGTTGTTTAGGGCTTCAAAACGACCCCAAAAGTTTAAGACCCGAAAAAGCTATAAAAAAAAACTGCCAATATGAAAACTGAAACTGCCAAGTTGAAATATGTAAGTGAGCCAGTTGGAATATGTTGGTGGCCATTGATATCCACCTGGATCAATCCTCCCCCCTCAGGAAGAAATGGTATCCATTGTGTTGAGTTCCCCCATCATACGAGGAAAATTTCGTTGAACTTGGCCCCGGGTGAGCCACTTGCCTTGGTGCAGGTGTTGCCCTGCTTTGACAACCTGATAAAGTTGGATCCTCTGTTGGCGAGTGCCCTTGAACTGTGTGTCCATGATTTGATCAGTGGATGCTTGTTCCATGCAGTTAGGGTTGAGCTATGTGGGTTTCAATTGTTCTGTTATCTCTGAGGTGTCCAATAGTGGTGTAAAATATGGCCAAAGGAGGTCCACATTAAATACTTGATGCAAGCCAAGGAAGGGGGAATGTTGAGCTCAAAATAATTCTCACCCACAACCTTGGTGATGGTGTAAGGTCCATAGCAGAGTGGACGAAGATTTTGATGGGGCCCTGTAAGGTGTTCTTTTTGCAAGTGCAACCAAACTTTATATCGCACCTGAAATTTGTGTGGCACCCTGTGTTGATCATGGCACTACTTGTACTTAGCATTGAACTTCTGTAAAATATCTTGAACCTGTTGGCAGATGTGCTGGATCCGCTCAATGAACCGGGTAGCTTTGTCGGCTTCAGTTTGAGCATGGGACGAGTCTTCTTGGGTGGCCGCAAGGGGTAGTGCAACATCCATGGGGCCTGATGGTTGAAATCCCAACCCCACCTGGAAGGGGATGTGGCTGATTAATATATGTATGGATTTGTTGTAGCTATGATGAACATAGGGAAGACTCTCATCCCATGTGTAGGGATGCTTGGAATTGTATATGCACAGGATATGCACAATCAACCGATTGATGACCTCAGTTTGACCATCTATCTGGGGGTGGAAGGTAGTGGATTTGGTGAGCTTGGTGTCCAACAATGACCAAATCCTTGACTAGAATGTGTTGAGAAACTAACTGTCCCAATCTTAGATGATGGTTTATGGTATCCCAAAATGTAACCACACTCATTCGAAGAAGAGCTTGGCAGTGGCCTCTGTTATGATTCTCTTCTTATAGGCGGTCATAATCATCATTTTAGAAAAATGATCAACCACCAAAAAACACAATCATTTCCTCAATTAGTCGACAGAAGGCCCGACATGTAGTCCATCGATATGGATTCCTAGGGCCTTTCAGGAGTAAGAAGAGGGGTGTACATGCCTTGTTTCTTAATGGTCGACTTGGCAATGGCGCAGGCAGTGTAGGACCTGATATACTTGTTGACATCTTGTCAAAGCTTTGGCCAATAGAAATGTTGCTGCAACATTTCCACTGTCTCTTCGATGTCAAAGTGTCCTGCCACCCGACTGTAGTGGGCTTCCCAAATCAGCTTTGCTCGCTCACTCGCTTGATGGAGCACAGAGATGGCCCAAATGGAACATCAACCCATCCTGGAGATGGAAATAAGTGAAAACTATGTTTTCCCCCAACATATGGTAGGTGGCGAAGAAGTCAAGATCTCTCTCATAGATTTGGGGCCATCCAGAGGTCTTATGGACGCAAGAGTTTAGCACCATGGTGAGTGCTGCAACTAGAGGGCGCCTGAGGAAATCGACGATGCGGTTGGTGATTCTTTTCTTATACTTGATGTTGAAATGGAACTGTTGCAAGCATGTGGACCACTTTTGATGGCGATCATTATGTAATTTTCCTTGTGTCTGCATGAACTACAATGGCTTATGATCAATGTGGATGATTGTCTCTTTCCCGATAATGTAATGCCTCCACTGGCGGAAAGCTTGCACAATGACTTACATTTCTTTGTTGTAAGTAGGGTACTTACGGACGACTGTAAGGTAGCTAGAGAGGTAGTGGGGGGGCCTAGGGGACCCATAGTGATAATAGTGGAGGTCATTCAATGTAAGGTGGACTAGGTCCACTATATTATTAAATAAGGCCCACTATGGTAGTTAGATATAATAAATGGGTTAGATATAATAAATGTAAGAGGACTTCTAGAAGTAGAACCTTCTAAGAAGTCCTCTTACATTTATTATATCTAATTACCCATTTATTATATCTAACTACCATAGTGAGCCTTATTTATATTCACTATGGTAGTTAGATATATTAAATGGTAATAGATATATTAATGTAAGAGGACTTCTTAGAAGAACCTTCTAAGAAGTCCTTTACATTTATTATATCTAATTACCCATTTATTATATCTAACTACCATAGTGGGCCTTATTTAATAATAATATAGTGACCTAGTCCACCTTTTACATTGAATGACCTCCACTATTATCACTATGGTCCTCTCAACTTCTACTACCTCTCTAGCTACCAACCACAAATACCACTACCAAATATCACCATAGATCCAAAGATATCTTGGAATATAAATACTACACAAGATATATGAAACCATGTAGAAAACCATAACTTTATTATATCAAACCTTGGAGGTAGGGCAACACATACAATGGGATCCTATTATGGAAGGGATCCTTTCCTCATTCACTTGCCTCTTCGAGGGGAATTCCTCCTAATGAGATATCGCCTCCGAATACAATACTCCTCTTCATGTTTCATTACATTGTTGAACCTTTTTTATAGTGCTACTATCACCTAAGAACATTATAGAGGAGGAATTTTCTAGAAGCAGAACCTTCTAAGAAGTCTCTTTACATTTATTATATCTGATTACCTATTTATTAGAGATCCCAACCCCGGGGCCCTCCGAGCTCCCCCACTCACCTCTAGCTACCTTAATTTCCATCCCCCCTTATGAAAGCGCTGTCTTCAACGCTTGATGTACAACCACATACTAGGGTCCTATGGATAATTGGTGACCATAATGCTAAAGAAGACTGAAGAACCAAGGTCCCATGTAGCAAAGGAAAGCCACTATGTCAAGTGAGTCCAACCAATTGTAAGCCCCGTCCCATGTCTAAGTGTTGCTATGAATTCTGCGTGGAAGATTTTGAAACCCATTAACCAACCTTTAAAATGATGCTCCAAAGATCTACACTAGTCATAAGGGATCCAAATATGAATATCCATCCACATAGTGGAAAAAGGGTCGAGGCAGACTGAAGCAATAATACCACTCAGAATATGCAGGATGGACACTGTAATAATCATTGGCTCTCGATTTGTCACATTGATTTTCTATAAAGAAGGTGGATTAGAGTCATCAAATATATATGGAAGTGGTTGTCATCCCGTAAATGACAACTATCCATATACCAATCATCATAATCGCCCTCAAAATCATACTTCGCGAGATGATAGTTATTCATCCTTGATGTCTGTCATAAGAAATATTTGTTGCATGTTATCTAATGAATTTCGACATTATTGAAATTGAGGTTATTTAGGTGGTTATAATTCATTGTTAGAGATCGGATGAATGCTTCACAATTCCCTGAGGGCTTGAGAGAAAATAGCCAACTGGTTAAATCTTCATGAACTCTTCGGTCCCGCAACCGTCACAAGAAAACCCAAAAAATAGAACAATAAGTTATCGCAGAAAATCACGGCTTTTTCCAAAAACCTCAAAAACTGCTAATTTAAAATGCTCATATTTTCACTTCCCAGACTCTGTTTTCGCTGATTTGTTTTTTGAAATTGGGTGAAATTGTGAGAGGAACTCAGATCTGTAATTTATTTGGGCAATTCATCCTCTAGATGCTACAAATATAAAAAAAATCTCATCGTCGTCCGCGGAAAAAAAAAAAAAAAATTGTAGATTTTAAAACTTCAATATCTTGACTTCCGAATTCGCTTCTCGACGATTTTTTCAACTTCAATTTTTTCTTAGAGGAACTCAGGATTCACAATCTGTTTTGCAATTTTTTCAGAAATATACTGAAAATTTCTGAAATGTCGCGACCTCTTTTTCTCCCAAAAATATCTCAAAAATAAAAAATATTTGCCCAATACTGCTTACAAAAGAAAGTGCTCGATACCACTTTGTTAAGAACCAAATACTTTGATACAAAATATCGCCATTAGATCCAGATATCCTAATACAATCACCACACGAGATATATGAAACCATATAGAAAACCACAACTCTTATTATATCAAACCCCTGAGGTAGGACACAACATACAATGTGTAAGGTAGCTAGAGAGAGGTAGTGGGGGAGACTCCAGAGGGCCCATAGTGATACCAGTGGAGGCCATTCAATGGGCAGGACTAGGTCCAATTATATTAAATAAGGCCCACTATGGTAGTTAGGATATAATAAAACGTAAGAGGACTTCTTAGGGAGGTTCTACTTCAGAAGATTCATCCTTCAGAATGTTCTTAGTGATGGTAGAACCATATAAAGGGTTCAAGCAATGTAATGAGACATGAAGAGAATTATTGTATTTGGAGCCGCAGGCTCAATATGAGGATGCCCCCTAAGAGGCAGGAACATGAGAGGATCCCTTCCCCAATAGGATCCATTGCATGGTGTCGCCCTACCTCATGGCTCTTCCATTATAAAGTTGTGGTTTTCTATATGGCTTCATATATCTTAGGTGGTGATTGTATTCAGATATCTTGACATATTGTGATATTGTGTATCTAAGTGTATTTGGTTCTTAACACAATGGATTATAATATGGAAGGGATCCTCTTGTTCACTTTCCTCTTCAAAGTATCTCCTATTGAGCTATTCCTCCAAATACAATAATTCTCTCATGTCTCATTACATACATTGTTTGAACTCCTTTGAGTATAAAGTGCCACCATCACCTAAGAACATCTTCTAGAGGAGGAATCTTCTAGAAGTAAAACCTTCTAAGAAGTTCTACATTTATTATATCTAATTACCTACTTATTATATCTAACTACCATAGTGGGCCTTATTTAATAATAATATAATGGACCTAGTCCACCTTACATTGAATGACCTCCACTATTATCACTATGGGCCCTCTGGCCCCCCCCACTACCTCTCTAGCTACCTTACAACGACATATGGTAGTGTCTCACTATAATAGGCCACAGGGTCTCCATGCTCAGTGAGAATTGTGTCCACAACATAGTCGGAAGCATATGTCTCGATCTCAAAGGGTTGTTGCAGGTCAGGTAATGAGAGCACTGGGGCTGAGCACAAGCATTGCTTCAAATCACCGAACGATTGTTGTTTTGATAGTCCCCGCACGAAAGTTTCCTCACCACCACCCCTAGTTACTTGTCTGAGGGTCCATGTAATATGGGAGAATCCCAACACGAACCCGCGATAGAATTTGGCAAGCCCTAAAAATCTTCGAAGCTCAGTGAATGTGGTTGGGGCTGGCCAGTCACGAATGACCTGGATATTGGCTGGATCCACATGCACCATATGCTCATCAACAATGTAGACTAGGTACTGGACCATGTCCATGTCGAAGGATAATTTTTCTAAATTTTCATATAGCTCATGTTGTCGCAGAGTGTGCAAAACCTGTAGAACATTGTAATATTCTAGATACAAAATAGTATGCAGAACATAAATAATTAGCTAGAAATGGCAGATAAACAATGATATAACCAGAAAAACACCACAATAATACCATAATAATACCAAATAACACTAGAAAGAGCACTTTCATCACTAAGAGAAATGTTCACTTGTCTCTACGAGGGGGCAACCTCCAACAGAGCAGAGCTCTATTACAATAATATCCAAGACAAAAATTCTCATACCCTCTACACCTATTTATACTAAATATGTCTATCTAAAAGAACAATCTAGAGGAATATCCTTCTAGAAGTGAAAGCTTCTATTGGGTCTTCTTACATTTGACTTATTCTTCCTTATTTCTAGTCCTTATTAATATTGGCCTTTATTACATGGAAATATATTATTCTACCTATGTGAGGGGTTAGGTCCCTAACATGTCCTCTCCCTTAAAAAAACCCTTGTCCTTAAGTCTTGAGATGAAGGAATTGTTGCATAATGGTAGCTAGTTCCCAAGTGGCATCTGTTGGAGTTGTATATTTCCATTGGACTAACACTTCCTTGATGGTGAGTTGACGTAGACAACGCGCAGGCTGGTCCAAAAATGCTTGTGGTTGTAAGCAAACAGAGCCTTCTTCATCCAACTCAAGAAGGTTGGTTTGAGTTTGGCACTTAGTTCCAATCACCTCTTTAAGTAGGAAACATGAAAAACATGATGGAGCTTAGAATGACTGGGAAAAGCTATTTGATAGGCCACCTATCCCACACGCTTGAGAATGGTATAAGGACCATAAAATTTGGGTGCCAGTTTCTGACAATGGTCAACCTTGAGGGAATTTTGCTTATAAGGTTGCAGTCAAAGAAACACATGATCTCCTTCTGCAAATTGACGTTCAGAGCGACCTTGATCTTCCTGTTGCTTCATGTGATTCTGGGTCATTATCAAATCCTCTTTGAGGGTACGAAGAACATCCTCTCAAACTGTAAGTGTTTGGTCAATTGCATGGACCTTCGAGACACCGGGAAAGTATGAGATAACTGAAGGTGGATTTTGTCCATTTACTGCTTCAAAAGGAGTCATACGGGTAGATGTATGGTAAGAAGTGTTGTACCACCATTCAACTAGTGGTAACCATTGAGCCCACTAATTTTTTCGTTCTGATGAAAAACACCTCAAATATGTTTCCAAACACTTGTTGACAACAATTTGACCATTAGTTTGGGGATGATAAGCTGTGCTAAGATGCAATTGGGTGCCTTGTAGCTTGAACAGTTCTCGCAAAAAATTGTTGGTGGAAGTGGGGTCACGATCATAAACAATAGAATGAGGCATGCCATGAAGCTTGAAGACCCGATCCATGAAAAGTTGAGCCACAATGGAGGTTGTAAATGGGTGTTGAAGAGAACGAAAATGAGCATACTTGGAAAGAAGATCAACTACCACCATGATGACTAATTTATTGCCCAACTTAGGTAATCCTACAATAAAATCCATAGAGATATCCCTCCAAATAGTTGGTGGAATCGAAAGCAGTTGTAGTGTGCCAAGATATTTGACTCTTTCTCCCTTGACAAACATCACATTCTACCACAAAATTGTGAACGTCCCGTTTCATACCATCCCAGAAAAAAGAACGTTTGACTCGGTCATAGGTTTTGGTAAACCCAGAGTGCCCAGCGGTGGGTGTAGCATGAAGATCAGAAAGTACCATGGATTTAAGTTTTGATTGTTTACTTAAATACAAACGACATTTGTATCGAAGCTCATCACTGTGCCAAGAGCACCCTGGGGAAACAGGAGAATTGGCATGCAATTGTTGTATCAGATTTGAAATTTTGGGATCGTGTAGCCATTCCCGACGAACAACTTGAAGCCAATCCGGTACAATGAAAGAGAGGGAAAAAAGGGACCCTTCATCTTCATATTTTATGGAAAGTGCATCAACAACCACATATTTGTCTTTGCCTTTCTGTAAATGATCTCATAATCATATCCAAAGAGCTTAGCCACCCATTTTTGTTGCTCTAGGGAGTAAATGCGTTGTTCCGGAAAATACTTGAGGCTTTGATGATCTGTCTTAATTTGGAAGCGTTGCCCCAATAGATAAGGGCGCCAAATATCCACTACATGAAGAATAGCCAACATTTCCTTTTCGTAGATTGATTTTCCCAAATTTCGCTCGGACAATAGTTTTCTGGTAAAGGCCAAAGGCCGACCCTCTTGCATAAAAACTGCTCCAATTCCTTCCTGGAAGAATCACATTCTAGGACAAAGGTCTTTGTGAAATCAGGAATGGATAGGACTGGAGTGGTGCACATGGATGTCTTCAAGGTTTGAAAGGCCTGAGAAACTGTGGGAGTACAAGTGAAAGAATTCTTTTTAAGGAGAGTAGTGAGAGGGGCCGCAATATTTCCATAATTCTTATCAAATTTGCGATAATAACATGTTAAACCCATAAATCCACATAAGATTTTGAGAGTCTTTGGGTGAGACCATTCCTGCATAGCTTCAATCTTTTTAGGATCCACCTTGACACCATCCTTTCCAACAAGATGACCCAAGTACTCAACTTCCGAGGCGCCAAAAGCACATTTAAATTGTTTGAGGAAAAGTTAGTGCTGAGAGAGTAGATGGAGAACTCGATACACATGAGGAAGATGGGTTGTCCATGTTTTACTATAGATGAGGATATCATCAAAGAAAACTAAGACAAAATGAAGGAGAAAAGGACAAAAGACATGATTCATGAGGCTTTGGAAAGTGGACAAAGCATCACACAAGCCAAAGGGCATGACCAAA
Source organism: Picea sitchensis (assembly GCA_010110895.2). Lineage (NCBI taxonomy): Eukaryota > Viridiplantae > Streptophyta > Pinopsida > Pinales > Pinaceae > Picea > Picea sitchensis. The sequence goes on along the minus strand of SNQJ01S0031554.1, from coordinate 58,988 downwards.
AACTCATAGTGGCCCTCATGAGTTTGAAATGCAGTCTTAGGAATGTTTGCCTCATTCATACATATCTGGTGGTAGCCAGAACGAAGATCAAGTTTAGTAAATAACTGGGCACCGCTCAATTCGTCCAAGAGGTCATCAATGATAAGAATAAGAAATTTGTCTTTAATGGTGAGTTTTTTTAGGGCACGGAAGTCAGGACACATGCATCAAAAACCTTATTTCTTAAGGACCATGACCACAAGAGAAGAGTAGGGGCTCATACTAGGACATATAACACATGCGCTGAGCAATTCTTGAACAATTTTCTCAATTTCATTTTTTTGGGAAAATGAATGACAATAGGGACGGATATTGGGAGGAATGTTGCCAGGGACAAGGGGAATGGAATGATCATGAACACCACGGGAAGGAGGGAGTCCTCGGGGAGTGGAAAAACCAACTTGATGTTTAGAGAGGATGGATTGGAGGTCCTCCAGCACAGAGGGTGTCTCAGTGGCTTGAATGGCATGGAGATTTGAAATAATTCCAGAATGACCTTTTTTAGCAGCTTTTCCATGCGATGGGAACTGATGATCTCCAAGGAACCGACGATGATGCCTTGGAACTTATATTGTTGGCCCTCCTGGTCAAATTGCATGGTTAATTCCTTAAAATCCATGAGAATGGGACCCAAAGTCCTTAGCCATTCTGCACCCAACACAATGTCACAACCACCCATGTTGATAGCAAACATATGAGATTTCATGTGGTACTGACCAATTTGGAGATGCACATTTTCACAATGGCCGCAACATTTCATGGACGTGCCATTGGAAATCATGATTTGAAAATTATTGACGGCAAAGATATAGAAATTAGTTTCTTGGGCAATGTGGTGATAAATAAAATTATGGGTGCTTCCACTATCAACAAGAATGATGACCTTCCTATGATTAATGTAACGAATTAGCTTGAGGGTTTGGGGAGCAGAGAAGCAAGTGAGAGAATTCAGGGAAATGACCGGTTCAACTTCGGGAGGATCGGAGGGAGGGGTCAGGTCAGTGAGTTCAGGTGACGCGGACACAAGGGGAGACTCAACATCATCTCCAAAACATCCTCCAAGATGGCCATAAAAATCGTTTGTTCCTTACACTTGTTCCCAAGAAAATATTTGTCATCACAATTATAACAAAGGCCTTTGAGTTGGCATTCAACCATTTCTGTCATGGTCAATTTCTGGATCTTTAGTGGAGTAGAAGGAGGAGTGGGAGTAACTAGTTTAGTGCGAGGAATAAAGGAGGGTTTTCCATTTTTAGAAGAGACAACTTGTTGTTCTTCCTTAGCTCTTTTAGTAGCGTCCACCCAACTCTGAGACCGAGCCATGAGGACATGGGAACGAATCTCATCCTTAAGGCCACTGATAAAACATTCTCGGAAAAAAATAATCAGACATGCCCTCTGTATGGAAAGCCAATCGCTCAAAAGAGGATATAAAATCTTCCACTATGCCATATCGTTTCAACTTTGTCAAACTATCTAAATGGTTGGTGTCAGTGTCAAAGTGTTCATAAATATCTACCACAAATTGTGTCCAAGCCACATACTCTTGGCGGACATTTTTTCTCCATTGCCACCATTTCCAACATTCTTGATCTAGATGGAGAACACCATACTAGAGTTTGGCCAACTCATCTGTAATGCCATATAAAGAGAAATAATGTTCCATTTGATTTACCCAACCAGTGGGATCCGAGCCATCAAATTCGGTCACATCTACACGCAGAAGGCGTAGGTCACGCTGAAAGTGATGGGGCTGAAAATTATGGGAATGAGAGGAAGTTTCACCTTCGTGTTGCAAATGTGGGTCAAATGAGGGAATATCTGCAGGGATATGCAGCTTGGTGCAGATCAAATGAGGAAAACTGGGTATTGAAGGATTCAAGCTGGGTAGTGAGGTTCTGTTTGATGTCCTCCATTTTGGCGTTGATGGAGGAATGTATGTCTTTATTGATGGTGGCAACATTGGCATTGAGTTGTCTCACTGCTTGTTGGGTTTCTGTGAAATTAGAGTACAAGGAATTGAAGCGAGCTTCCAAGTATTGGCTACGAGTGTGGGCCATGATGAAGAGGGAAAACAACAAGGGGCATGTGGGACCACACAAAAAATGGGTTATGGGTGAAGTGTATCACAACGATTAGGGTGATTAGGGGAATTCAATGGGGTAAATCCCAAATAAGGGTGTTGGAAGGGGGTCGGGTCCACGAGAAAAAAAACAAAATTTGCTGAAAAATGATAGATATGACTGCGATAAGGGAGAAGAAAGGAATCCAATGGGATAGGTCTCAAATAATGGTGCCAACAAGATCTAGACTTTATTTTTAACTCCTGAGGAGTTATACTCCAATATGAAGAATACTACAGTGATGAAATGCCCAAATGCTTAACAGGAAGAAATATGTAGTAATTTGCAACCTCAATGCAAGAGACACAGTTGCGTGGCAATAAATCTTGTCTGTTCTTTTTTTTTTCGTCCCAAGGGTTAGGGTATTCAAGGGTTCTACAGACAAGGGTTTTCCCTATGCTATATCTCTCTGATATACGTGTGGGGTCCAACAATAGTACTCGTCCCAATATATCAGGGCACCAACTAAGGAGGATAGACCGTGCCCTTAGCCGTACTACCCGACTACCCAGGTAGTAGAGAGTATCTTCCCAAGTGTTGTTCTCGGTGGCACTATAGCAGTCAGGGGACTGATCGATTTAACTATGGAGGGATTCAGGAGATTTAGGTCGATCTGTATACATGTGTTGTCTGATGCGCTACCACTCAAAGGGGTACCAATAGGGGTTACAAGGGTGGCCAATAGATGTGCGCTTAAGTACCACTTGTATTTCCTGTGTGTATGAATCCCTGACCATGGGTTTATGCACGTAACAACATATCTCTGTAGCTTTAAGATACTGAAATATGTCTCTACCTTGAATAAAAAATTAACCCACAATTTTCTGTCGAGGTAAGTGCTCTCATACCACTTGTAATATTCCAGATATAAAATAGTATGAAAAACATAAATAATTAGCTAGAAATGGCAGATAAACAATGATATAATGAGAACAACACCATAATAATACCAGAATAATAAAAGAATAGCACCAGAAAGAGCACTTTGATTATTGAGATAAATATTCACTTGCCTATTTGAGGGGGAAACCTCCAGTAGAGAAGAGTTCTATTACAATAATATCCAAGATACAACTTCTCATACCCTCTGTTATCACCATAAAAATTTCTGTGGGCGATCTGGTTTTCAAGACTTAGCGGGGTGCTAAACTGAGGTGGAGGTGTGACAAACTAGATGACAGGGCCAAGTCTAGCAGGAGGAAGCTAAATCTAACGGCAGCACGGAGTTGATGGGACCTGATGAGTCACGGATCATGGGCACTACAAATCAACAGTCAGGGATCGTTTCGGGGGGAGGACTTGCGCGGAGGATAATTCTCGAAAGCGGGCCAAAACGTAAACCGTGGTTTTAGCTCGGGACCACGTGGCACCACTGGGTGCATTTCAGGGTGATAAGCGGGTTGCCCCAGACCACTCTCCCTCATCCCCGAAATCGAGAAAGTATATAAGGGGGAAACTTGTCGTTATTTTATTATTTTTCAAATACTCGAACGTTGAAAGTTGGTGCGACCACTCCATTCAAACTGAATCTCAACAACACACCAAGCTCATGAATGTTTCACTCATTTACAAGTATTTTTGATTGCCACCATGGACCTTGTCATTATGTCAGTAGCAGAGAAAGACCCCATGTCAAACGAAGAAGCCCTAATTGACAGAGATTCAGATGTGTTTGACACTAAAATCACCATTTCGCCCATCTCCGTGTCCATATCTAATATGTCCGATAATGTAGGGAAACATATACCCTTCCTTGAAGTAGTTCTAGCCACCATAGTCGCTTACGTTGTCTAGGTCGCATTACCTTTCCTTGAATTCATAGGTTGGTGTGCAGAGAAATATTCACAGGAAGAGAAAGTTGTCTTAAATAAATAGGGGTCCGAGGTCCTGTGTAGAGTAGAGAGTCTGTCAATTTGAGGCACCCTCGACATACCAGAGTCCTCCTCCGCAGTGTCTGAATCATTTGAAGAAGAAAATATAATCATGGTTTACAGGGAATGTCCCTCAGAAGTAAAAGACCTATTTTTGCAAACAATTTTCAAACCAGAGCATATTTTCGAAAGTCTGTCCCTGCCAATGAGTGTAAATATCATGGTTATTGAAGTCCAATGGGTTTATTCCATACTGAGTCATATTTTTGGTCTAGATAATGACAAGTATGTGGTCGAGGTCATGTTAGGTTTTATGTTGGCATTTTTCCAGTCAGAGTCCAGTCAGTCAGTTTGCATCAACTTCGATAAATTCATAGCTGATAATATCCACAAGCAGCTAATGAATTTTCAGTCACTAAGAAATTTCATGTATTACACATACTTGTTGAAGATTTTCCTAGAGACAAACAAGAGAGATTTCCCTAAAGAAACATTCATATCAACTGAATGTAAAAGAATCATAATGCCCATTTTTATCAACAAGGTCACATCGAGGGTTTACAGCCTGATTTTCAACACCAGCTTGCCAAGAGTCCTAGAGGACATGAGGAGTTATTTACAACCAAATCCAGAAAACAGAGTGGGGGACTAGGTTCTTTTCATGCATTCTATAGTGATATGGGTTTATGGTTGTCATGAATCCCCCTATCTTCTGCCTATTTTTCTCACACCGAGAGTCTTTTCCCTGGAGTTCATCAGGCAAGGAATCATATCAGAGACAAATCACTTCCTGAAACTACACAAGCCATTCAACCTCAAATTCCCTTTCATCATTGGACCCTTCATTATCAAGACAAGATCATGCTTATCACAGGTCCAAGAATATATCAAGGAGTTTGGATTTTCACAGCTACAAGGAAGAATATATGATCCACATCAGATCATATCCAAGAGAAGACTGATGAACAAACAGGCCCCCTATGAGCATGAACATGTTGAAGGATTTTACAAATTGGAAAATCTAGATTTATGTGTTGTTATGGAAGCAATCTTGGAATCAACTCAAACACAACAAGTGGAGGAAACCCCGCAACAGACTCAAATACAACAAACTCCTCAGAAGCTGATAGTTAAAGTCCCCAAGGTAAGTGTTTACAACAAAAGAAGCAGTTCAGAGGCCTTGGAGATCACATAATCCCCACATATATTGGATCTAGAGGAGGAAGAGCCTAAAGAACAAGTAAACATGGATATGGTGGAGAGTGGCACCAACAATGTAGAAGTTGGGAAAGGAAGCAAGCTCCAAAGTGAAGGCAACTCAAGGATTTTTAGCATCAAAAAGTACATCTTTGATAAGGCATCTGGAGCAGCCTATCAATCTAAAGAATATTTGGGAAAGCAATATGCTGAGAACTGAAACTTGGCTATGAGTGAAATGAGGGAGTTAATCCTTGAAGTAGAAAATATATCTCAACATAAGTCTTTTATGTTCACAGTGAGATATGTAGAGAAGAAGACATCCAATATAGCAGTTGTAGATGAGGATAAAGTATCTGAGATCAAGCTAAAATATGAAAACATCAGTGCTCCAGACAGAGTGAAATTCCACAGGAATACTAGTGACATGTTGTATTCAGATTAATTGGGTCTAAGCCTGAAGAATTCAAAGATGTCAACTTATGCAATTAAATTGGAAGGGAAGTTGAGGCAATAAAAAGCATCCAACAGAGCTTGGCAAACTCAGGGCAAGAGGCTAGAATATGAAGGCCCTTAGGGAGTGAAATCCTTCTTAGAAGAAAAATACAAGTTGATCCAAAGCTTTAAGAAGAAACTAAAAATGTCTGCCACAGAGAATCTACAAACAACATAACTGGTTGCTTTAGAATAGGATAAGGAGGCATTTCGACAAGAGGCATTGAAATACAAGGCCAAGGTATTACAGCTAGAGCAAGAAAAAGTGAATTGGTCACAAGGGAAGACAAAATTACCAAACATGGTTGTAGTTGTACCTTCTACTGTAGAAGCTGGGCCAATCACTAAAAGACTTATCTAGGCTATGTCACAAGTTAGCATGAAGGTGGGAGAAATCAAAGGTCTAAAGGGAGATATAGAGAAATTGAAGCAAGAAATGAAAACAAAAGATGAGAGGATGGCTCAGTTCCAAAAGGAGAATCAAGCTTTGCAGGTGTTATCACCTGCTAATTTGCATTAATTTTTCCCAAAGCATCTTGTCCTTGTGTTATCTTTCCACTCAGATCTTAAAACGTTTCACCAGCTCCGTCAAGCTCCCATCACCTAAATCCTTCACTCAACTGGTCATCCAAAATATTCATGTCCTCCATGAGTAAAAAAATTGGCAAATATCCCAAACCTATACCTAGCCTTAATGTTTATCCAAGTCCCTTAGTTCCACCACTTCATTAATTTTTACCCTTATTTTCATATTCCCGTTGAAACTAAAAAATATTCCTTTTATTAAGCACCTTTATCCTATCCACAAAGTCATCTATTAAGCCTCATATGACCAAAGTCCTTAGAAAATAGAAAAAAGGTTTATTATTATTAATATAAATATTTATATATTAAAATATTTATATATTAAAATATTTATATTAATATAAATATTTATATATTAAAATATTTATATTAATATTTGATCCAATATTTAATTTATGGCATCACATCAAATCATGGGGACAAATCTCAATTTATAATATGGAAAAGTCAAAGAGTGGATGGAGGGCGCACATACATATCGATCATAGAATTAATGTGGGGGTTAATTATGTGAAGGCGGGCCGATATGTAAACCATGGTTTTGGTGATTGGACACGTCTTTTTACGTGGTGAATATCAGGGGAAAAAGTGGGTAAACTCCAAACCACTTTTCTCGAGCCCGATATAATAAATGCAACCATTTATCCTATGGTTTAGGTGCGACATTTTTCTAGGAGTGTGGTTCAATAATGATTATGGAATTTTCAATAAAAGAAATTCTTCCTCACGGAGAAATTGTTTTACAGAGGTGTTGGCACAGAGGCAGACCCATGTTTCAGTTCTAATAGTGCACCAACATGCCCTAACTACTGGCCCTTTCGGCAACACCTGCGAAGCAGATGCAATCTCACTCGAAGTAGCAATAGGGGGTTGCAGGACACAAGTGTATACAACTAGAGGAAATGCAAGTGGAATAAAGGCAATCACACGAGGAGATCAAACTATTCTTCCCAAACATAAACCTACTTCACACAGTTATAGATCAGATATAACATACTAATGCATCTCTAGAGTAACAACGTAAAGAACACAACATCAACCATACACAACAATAGGATATACGTGGTTCACCCTCTCCCTAGGGATACACCCACAGAATTGTGCTTTATAATATATTAGGTGAAATCTTACAGTTATATCTATGCTCTTAGCTTGCAAATCTCTCTCCTCTCTTTACTCTATCTCCCTTCCCTGCGCACCTAGCTGCAGGGTTGATCTTCACACCCAGCTGAAGATCTTAAAACACAGATTTCTCTCACCACACAATACTCCTCTCTCAACAATAACAACAATCACTCCTTATTACATAATCAAATTAACAACGACCCTGATCCGAGGCCCTATTGACCTTTATTTATACATTACAATAGTTCACCGACAGCCTTAGGCCAAAGCCTAGGTGTCTAAAACCCTAGATACCAAAACCCTAGGTGTCTAAAAACCTAAGTCAACTTGACCCATGTTTTCAGGGCTTTGCCAACCTGTCTTTCCTTCCTTCCCATGAGGTTCTCCAAAGCATCTACCGGTGAATTTTTCTGCTTGTTGAGTTTTCCACGATCCATCTTCTTTGTTGATCTGTCTTTCTAGGTCTCCTCGTCCAACGACTTGCTTTCTATTACTTCGCTGTCTTTTCTACTCGTTTGCTCACTTCGATCCAGTATCATTCACTTTGTCTTCCGCGCAGTTCACATTTCATCTTTTCTTCTATAATCTTCGCTTACTTCCATAACCAAGGGCCAACAGGCCCCCAACACTCACCTATGACTCGTCCCGAGGCACTCTGATATGAACCTTCTGCTTTTCTTCAACTACAGACTACACAACGCAGTCTATGCTTTCTGCTCTGGTCCTCCTCATTGTGTGCAAACTATATTTTCTGTGTTTGGTACCCAGTTTCAACTGCACCTGGTACCTACACCCTTCTCCTTCTGTTTTATCGAGAGCTGTGAGGCAACTGGTTGTCATAGTACAATTTCAATCGGCTCCCATTCACCAATCCCGCCTTCCATTCTCCATTCAAAGTTTTCAACTGCACAACTCCTCCTTCTGTGACGTAGACAACCTCATACAACCCCATCCAATGTGTTTTGGACTTCCTTGGATGCTTCATGAACTTGCTATCGTATACCAGTACCCGATCTCCTTGCTTAAATGTTTTTTTCTTGATATGTCGATCATTTAGACCTTTTCTCGTTCCTTCTGAACTTGTTGATGGAATCCTGCAATAAATCGGTCTTCCTCTAGTTTGACCAACTGCGCGAGCCTCTCTTGAATAGTGCCAGTGTCATCCATATCTGTAAACGCTGCATTTCTTAAGCTGGGGAATAAATATTCCATGGTTACAACTGCTTCTAGGCCATAAACCAACTTAAAGGGGGTTTGCATTGTCAGCTTCTTGTAAGTGGTTCTATAGGCCCATAATACTGTTGGTACTCTCAAATCCCAGTCATCCCTGTTCACACTGCAAATCTTTGTAAGCATTGTCTCCAAGATCTTGTTGAAAGCTTTGACCGTCTCGTTCGCTTGTGGGTGGTAAGGAGTGCTCTTCTAGTGGTGAAGTTCAAATTCCCGAGTCAAGGCTTCAATAGTCTTATTAATAAAATGTGTACCTTGATCACTCATGAGGATATTTAGGCATCCAAACCTGGTTATGATATCATCAAATATGAAACACGCAACTGTATGTTCACTACAGTCCTTAACTGCTCTTTCTTCGGCCCATTTGGTCAAGTACTCGGTCACAGTGATGATGTATTTGGCTCTTGTGCACTTCCCTGGTGGGTTTATAGGTCCCACGAAGTCAATGGCCCATTTCTCAAAGGCATGTAAAGTTAGTTGGGGTTCTAATGGCATGTCATCTCTTCTGGATGGTTTCCCAACTCTTTGGCATACATCGCAGGCTCTGTAGTAGTCTTTAACATCTCTATGTAAAGTAGGCCACCAGAGGCCAGCTCTAAGAACCTTTTGCATTGTTGCTTTTCCTGCGTAGTGTCCTCCTGCGATGCCTTCATGAGATTCTGCTAAAATCATTGGTCTTTTTGCTTCCATGACACATCTCCTCAGGATCTCATCACGTCCCATATTTTATAGCTACCTAGCTATAAGTGAAAAATATGCAGCGCGCACTACCTGTTGTTTCTTCTGAATGATTGTATAGTCACTAGGTTCCATTCCTATTGACAGGAATAGGACTATCTTAGTGAAGTGATCATCAACCTTTCTAATGACTAGCAATTGTGCATCTGGTAGTGTATCCTCCAAACTAGTAGGTTCCTCTCCATGTTCCAACCTCGACAAGTGGTCAGGTCCTTTGTTCATTCTCCCTGGCTTAACCACGATCTCAAAATCATATTCCTGAAATAGCAGAAGCCATCTGCATATTCTCCCCCCCAACACTGGTTTGTTGACTAGGTATTTCAGCGCAGAGTGATCAATGAACATTTTAAAGTGTCCTCCTAACAAGTAGTGACGAAACTTCTGCAGCGCATACACCATGGCTAACCCTTCTCTCTCAATGGTGGTGTAATTTATCTCAGCTATTGATAGCTTCCTGCTAGAAAAGGATAACGGTTGGTCAATGTCTTATGTTCCTGGTTGTGCTAACACAACTCCTAATGCAATAGAAGATGCATCGACATGCACGTGAAATTCCTTTCTCCAATTTGGGAAAACCAAAATAGGTGCAGTAACCATTTTCCAGTTTCTGTGTGTCGAAGCTCTGTTGGCATTCTTCCATCCATTGATACTGATAGTCTTTCTTCAAAATATTCTCCATGGGTGTTGTAATCTGTTCATATCCCTTAATGAACTTCCTATAGTATCCAATATGCCCCAGCGCAGTGCACAACTATTTGATTGAAGTAGGAGGGGGTAAATCAACTATAATGGCAATCTTAGATGGATCTACCAGCAATCCATGCTTACCCACAATATGGCCTAGAAACACTCCAAAGGGTGAAAATAAGATGCACTTCTTCAGGTTCAGGGCAATCTGACATTGCCTGTACTTATTCAACATTAGTCTTAAACATTCGATATGATTTTGCAATAGGCTAAAAACAATCCAATCATCAAAATATGCTTCCAGAAATTTATGTAAAAACTCCTTGAATGCTTNACCCTAGAAAATATGGCGGGTGCATTCTTCAATCCAAAAGGCATCACTGTGTATTGGTAGGATCCCCACTCTGTTGTAAAGGTGGTCTTATGGCGATCTTCCTTGGCAATCCTGATTTGATGATATCCTAAGAATCCATCGATGAAGGAGTAGACATCCTGGCCTCCTACGTTATCTAACACTTAGTAATTAAATGGTGTAGGGAATGGGTCATGTAAACAGGCATCATTCAACTTCCTGAGATCTACACACATTCGGATCTCTCTGGTCTTCTTATCCTGCACCACCATAGGGCTGATCCATTCTGACTCTTCGACAGGTTCTATGATCCCTACTTCCAACATTCTGTCTAGTTCGATCTTCACTTTCTCCTTATATTTAGGGTTTAATCTGTAAGGTCTTTGTTTAACTGGCCTTGCATTTGGTTTCAAGGGATCTTCATCTCTCCCATGGGCCCTTTAATGCCCTTCATATTAGTGAACTTGGTTGGAAACAAGTCCTGATATTCGTGCAGTAACTATGTGATCTTATCAATAGTAGCATCATCCTAGTAATCTCCAACATTAGCAAGCTTAGGTGTTTGCTTTGTTCCAATATTAACTTTCTTGATTTTGATTGGTTGTTCAATAAAAGGTAGTCCGACTCCTGGTCCTTCTATGTTTCTCTATCCTTATGTTTTTGCGATGTTCACCTTCCTAGGATCATCGTCTTTGTCGACATTGATATTGTAACATCCTTACAATTTCTGAAGAGGTGCAGTCCATTCATATTCTTGTTTCTCCAGAGGGAGGCTAGGGGCTTCCTCAAATACTTTTTGTCTTACAACCTATAATGCTTGATCTACCAGAGGGTGATGACTTTCAAATAAAAATGTAGCTACAAAATTCTATGTCATACCTTGCCAATCTGCAGTGGTGAGGCACAATTCCGCTTCAAGGTACCAGTTGATAGGCATTGTATCTAGAGTATTGATGAATTTATGCACCCACTGCTCTTGAGGAATGCAACTCCAGGTCTCCTCACAATCTCGCACGTGGTCTTTCGGACAACTTTGACCTATGTACCTAACTTCGCATCCTTCAACTTGTTCTGAAAATTGAGATGTTATCAAAATGCAACATTGTATCTAGTTCACGATTTTCCTTTTATGTGTTCCCCACCATCTTGCCGGGGTATCTTTCAAAGCCTCGTCTAGTGCCAACAATCTCTGTTGTACTGGTACAGTTTCTTCAAATTATAGTAAGAAAGTTTCTAAGTGATTCAAACCATCAAATGTAGGTAAATTACTTACTGTTGTGCTGATCCAACGAACTTCTCTGGTCAATCTAGCACATTGCCACACAAAAACTTCATACATCTTGTTCTGCCAGTTCTCGAGTGCTTCTTCTGAGTCGGATGAGCTTGCATTGTCACTTCGCCAACTTAAATTCCCATCTATTGTAGGATTAATGTAATCCTTTTGTCTTGCAGTCAATTTGTATATATTCTCTAACTCATATGTGTGATCTTCTTCTCTGATGGGCTCTGTGTATCTGGGAACTTCATCAGGATCCAAAGGTGCGATGACCCTAAGGCCATCACCTTCAAACACCATTCTTCTTTTCTTCAAATCAACAACAATATAATTGTTTAAATCCCAGTCAATTCCTAACAACAAGGGATAAGGACAACTATCATCAACTATATCAATCACCTCGAAGTCCACAAATGTTCTGACCCCATCGATGCCCACAGGGACATGTTCCAGTCTTCTAAAGGGGCTCACAGCCTATTGATTGGCCATCCTAAGCCTAGTGGGGGAATATATCAACTTAGGTTTTCCCATCAGTGCCCAGGTCTGCTTCGTCATAACATTGACCTCCGATCATAGGTCGAGGACCACGTAATCTATATCATAATCTCCTATCTGAGCATTCAGATGTAGCTCCTTATTTGTCCTTCTCTTTTTGGATAGTTTATGTACTGCTTTATTTAGTAGAGGATCTACCTTCCCTAGCTCATACTATCTGATCAAGTTTTGTAGCTCTTGTACAATGCTCCCATCCTTTATCAAATTGATGCAAGTGCATAATAATTCCATGAGTCTGCTCACCTCTTTTCCTTCTCTAAGTGAAGCGGACTGATCAAAGGCCAGGGGCATTCCACATTCTCTCACTTCTGGTTGTGCCTTTGATGAAGAATCCTGATCTCTTCTAAACTCTTTTCTTGCCCCTTCAAATGTCTTCTTCTCTCTCTTTGGATCAAACTCTTGTGTCTTCACCTTAGCTTTTCTGAATCCTGATTGTTCTGTAGTCTCTCCTGGAGTCACCCTGTCTTCTCCTGTAGCAACGCTGATCCAGATTCGGATCTAGGAGCTTGATGGGGCTCAAAAAGGCCTAAAAATCAATGTTCTCAGAATGACATCAAAATAGACATGTATGTAGGCCTCATAAATACGAACCCAACACAACTTGAACGGGCTCAAACGGACATCATATGCTCCTGATATCGCGATATTAAGTTCCGGTCCAACTGGCAAAAAGTCAAAGTCAAGTCAACAGTCTGTATAGCATGACACGTGGCAGGTACGGTGATGATGTGGAAGGTGTGCTTACGTGGCCAATTTATGACAAGGTAGGTACGATGTTGACACATGGGGGAATCATTTATTGACAAGTGGCATCAGTCCAACGAATAAAGAGGTGCCACGTGGCCCAGACTTGGGCTGCCACGTGGCACCAGGTAGTTGGCTCGTTGGTTGTATGTTATAAAAATTATGGTCTCCACAAGTTTTGAACTCGTAACCTCCAAGGTAGGCTACGACTTGGGAATAAGTTGTATGCCATTGCACTACTATGTGACTTGTTATAACAAGTCCACAAAGTTATATGTAAAGTGTTGTTAAGTATGTGGGCGTGGGGGCCACGGGTTGTAGTTCGGATCCCTTACCATATGCACGGGAGTTATGGCTATGAATTAGCCTTTGAATCCGATAAGCTCAACCATATGACCATAAATAGGGGCGCGCGCTCATCTTGGGGGGCTTATCCCTATTATTTGGCATAAAGTGGGTTTTGACCTTATCTTTATGATTTTTTATTGATTTTATTAATCAGTTTTGGTTATTTGGCCATATCTTGGTGGATATTGGGCCAAATTGAGTGCCACAAGAAGTGGGATGTTGGGATTTGATCCCTCTACCTCATGGCTATATAAACCAAGCCATTGTGAGGTTTTAAACAAGCAATAAGCAGCAAATAAGCTTGAAGCAAGTCGAGGAAGAACTTGCCAAGGTCAAGTAGTCTTGAGCAGTGCAAAGTAGCTGAGCTTTGGAGGCAGTTTTCGAGAGTTCTACTACTCCGTTTTCAGTGACGTCTGTTGCATCAAGTTTATGAGACATAGAAGAATATATCTATTCATTCAGAGCCCTATATGATGTGATTTTAATGTAGATTGTAAAGCATTGAATATTGAATAGAGAAAACCTCCCTCACTGAAGACAAAGGCCCAGAGACGTAGGCGAGATTGCCGAACTTCGTTATCAACTTCTTGTGTACAATTGGTTGTTGGTTTGCATTATTGTGTTATTTGTTATTGCTCTTAATTATTCAAGTCTTTGTTGTTTTTATATTCACATGCACCGTCAGAAAAAGGTCTTGATTAAATTGAGGTTATAGTGTGTAATTGCTAAGCTTCGATTTTTGGAACAAGTGGTATCAGAGCAGGATGACATTTGCAGGAACTATGAATATGGGAAAAATATTGAAGAGAGATAGACTCTAGGAGCTCGAGGAGATCAACCAATCCATTCAACAAGAGAATGTTGAATTGCGAAGATTGGTGCAGATTATCGAGGAAGACAAGGAAAGAATGTGAACGTTGATGTTGGCAATGGAAGCAAGGCCAGTTGGAGGAAGTCCTTCAGTTAGAAGCCTGAGCCCTATCAGGGATGATGGAACTCATCCATTCCGGAGGAAATCAAATGAGGAGGATTCATATACTTCTGCTACTCCAGTTGAGGATCAGTCGATAGGAGAGGCCATTAGCACATTCTCTTCACCAGTAGAAATCACTGATTACACTCCAGCCTCACCTGTAGCTAATCAGGAAGTGGATTCCAACCATCCGGAGATAGAAACATTTGAGAAACATACCAAAGGAGTCGGTATGATAATGCTATCGAAGTTTGGATACTGGAAGGGGCAAGGCCTTGGAAAATATGGCCAAGGCAGAGCCGAGCCGATTGAAGTGTGTGATCATCCACTCCAGGAAGGATTGGGATATGTAGGAGAATCTTCTAAGGATGACAGTTCAGTGATTAATTGCACACACTGTCAAAAGTTTGGACATGATGTTGACCACTGCTGGGAGCGTCATCCAGAATTGACACCGGAATGGTTTCGGACTTGGCAAGGAAAACAGGCAGCTCGAGCCAGCAGCGATGCAAACAGTGAGTCGCGAAAGAAAGGTAAACAGGTTAAAAGGTATAAATCACCTTCGCCCACCTTTACTGATGAGCATGCTAGAGTCATGAACCTTATCAGAAAAACAATTTCATGCATGTTTTGTAGAAACCATAACCATTGTGTTGCAGACTTATGGAAACAAAAGGTATATGGAAGAAATATCACGGCGACAAGAAGTACGCCAAGACGCGATGACGCGACACTGCAGGTCAAAGAGTATCTGTGAGCAAAGTCAGTGCAGCGAGGGCAGGAGTCAGAAAAATCCAAGGGGGATTCGACTCAGTCAGGGCGCGATTCCATCAAGTTTCTTCGAGCAAGAAACACTTTCTCACATTGTCAGAAGAGCAGACATTGTGAGGATAGCTGTTGGAGGCTACATCCAAAGTTTCAACGCTCAACAAAGCCTGAAGGGCCCGAGCAAAAGACGGATGCTGCAAAGGAACAAAAGGACGTTATCGAGGAGTAGAAGGATGTTGCAAGAGGACAATAGGCGGATGTTGCAGAGAAGTAGAGAAACGATCGCGACACTCCGTTGGTAGGAGATGGTTCGTCCGACTGGAACTGGGCAGATTTTATGCCCTATATGTAAATTGAGTCAGTGTCATTGTCAATGATGTAATAAAAGTGATTTGATTTATGAAATCACTTATTGAGTCTAGTTAATGTTAAGTCTAGGATGTTTGTCATTAGTCAATTGATGTAAGGATATGGTCGATTGATGTAATAAACCTTTTGGGGTCCAAAAGGTCTATAGTGGGAAGGTGTGATCCAGATTCAGATCTAGGAGCTTGATGGGGCTCAAAAAGGCCTAAAACTAAATGTTCTCAGAATGATGTAAAAAAGGACATGTGCGCAGGCCTCGTTAATACAAACCCAACGCAACTTGAACGGGCTCAATTAGACGTCGTATGCTCCTGATATCGCGATCTTACGTTCAAGTCAAACTGACAA
>SNQJ01S0031554.1:21331-43132 GCA_010110895.2 Picea sitchensis | reverse complement strand
ATAAGGAGGTGCCACATGGCCCAAACTTGGGCTTCCACATGACACCAGGTGGTTGGCTCGTTGGTTGTATGTTATAAACATTATGGTCTCCACAAGTTTTGAACTCGTGACCTCCAAGGTAGGCTATGAATTGGGAGTAAGTTGTATGCCATTGCACTACCATGTGACTTGTTATAACAAGTCCACAAAGTTATATGTGAAGTGTTGTTAAGTATGTGGGCACGGGGGCCACGAGCTATAGTTCGGATCCCTTACCATATGCACAGGAGTTATGGCTATGACTTAGATTTTGAATCTGAGAAGCTCAACCATATGACCATAAATAGGTGTGTGCACTCATCTTGGGGGGCTTATCCCTATTATTTGACATAAAGTGGGTTTTGATCTTATCTTTATGATTTTTTATTGATTTTATTAACCAATTTTGGTTATTTGGCCATATCTTGGTGGATATTGGGCCAAATTGAGTGCCACAAGAAGTGGGATGTTGGGATTTGATCCCTCTACCTCATGTATATATAAACCAAGCCATTGTGAGGTTGTAAACAAGCAAGAAGAAACAAAGAAACTTGAAGCAAGTCGAGGAAGAACTTGCCAAGGTCAAGTAGTCTTGAGCAGTGCAGAGTAGCTGAGCTTTGGAGGCAGTTTCCGGGAGTTCTACTACTCCATTTTCTGTGTTGTTTGTTGCATCAGGTTTCTAAGACAAATCAGAATATAGCTAGTCAGTCAAAGCCCTATATGATGTGATTTTGATGTAGATTGTAAAGCATTGAATGCTGAATAGAGAAAGCCTCCCTCATTGAACACAAAGGCCCAGAGACGTAGGCGAGATTGCCGAACTCTGTTATAAACTTCTTGTGTACAATTGGTTGATGGATTTCATTCTTGTTTTATCTGTTATTGCTCTTAATTATTCAATTCTTTGTTGTTGTCATATTCACATGCACCGTTAGAAAAGGGTCTTGATTAAATTGAGGTTATAGTGTGTAATTGCTAAGCTTTGATTTTCGGATCAAGCGCCTCCTCTAGTGATAACAAAGACTCTGGGATTTGCTCCGTGAGGTTTTGTTGTGATTAATTGTACTTGTTGGTTTCCTCCTTGTCTTCCCTGAAGTTTGGCTAACAACGTAGGACAATATTCTATGACATGTTTAAATGAGTTGCAGTAACTGCAAGTGGTACACAGGTTTTGATAGTCCCTTGCCAGATGAATTAGCTATGCACAGTTATAACAAATTATTTGACCTCTACCTCGACCCATACCTCCTCCTCGTCCTATTCCTCTGAATCCACCATGAGGGTTGAAGTTTCCTCTTCTAGGGTAATTATACTACGTAGTGTTCCCTTCTTGTTGTACTTCACCTTGAATTTTGTATATATCCCTTGACCTTTCATGCATGAGGTCATAGGCCCTACAATCCCTATCATCATGCCCTACTGACTTATAGAACGTGCAATACAAATTTGTGGGTGTCTGAACTTATTTTTGCATGTAATAACATTCACCAGGGTGATGTCTATTTCTACATATCTCGCACCAAGGTAGGGTAACTTGCTTCAAAAGGCTCGGAGCTCCAGATGCCAAGTACTCGAGAAATAGGGGACAATGCTCCTTGTCACGGCCTTCTGATTTTCATATAATGCACCAGATATCTTCTCTTTTATCTTTTCCCTTATCTTTATTCATATCTTCGACCTGCAAAGACAAGCTAGTTAACTGACTCAAGATTTGGCTCATACCTGAGTTGGATTCTCCCATAGGGGGTGATTCTAGCTTCATGGAAATCTCCAGTGCCTCAACCTGTGAAGAAATCTTCTATTGCATCAGAGGGACTCTGATGTGTGGTAAAAGGGCAACAATGAACCATTCATTGTTCTGATCATCTGGGATCTGAAAAGTCAGCTGACCCGTTAAGGTTTTAAACCTCTGATCAAACTCCCAAACAGGTTCATCTATTCTTTCCTTGATTTCTTTCAACTCTGTAATGCATTGTGACTCCAACTTGGGTTTCTTGAATTCTGCAACCAATGCATTCTTGATCTCATTCAACGGTTTAGGCTATGCAATTCCTTGGACAAGTTTCATGTACCAGCTCAATGCACGGTCTCTCAAGGTAGTACTAAACTGATCTCGTTTAACAGCTTCGTCGGTGACATTCTTAATACTCCATACAACTTCACATAGAAACCAATGTTGAACAGGATCTTCAGATCTATCTTCTCTGAAGGTGGGTAACCTCATCTCATCTGCCATAGATCTTCCTAGGTTTCATGAATGAGTGTGCGTTGAACCACTTGTACCAGCGCTCTGAGTGTTCTGATAACTTAGGTTACTCTGGTTACTTATTGTTGCTGAAACAACAAGGGGTGTAATAACACTTACTTCAATAGTCTGCACAGTCCTTGAAGTTTCTGACTCTTCCCGATGAGGTTATTCAGTCTTCTCTTCTTCTGCCCTAGCAGACCCTGAATGTTCCTCATTCAACAACTCTTCTTCTTCTCCACTGTTGAACCCTTCTTCTTGTGCTGGTTCATGACTCTGCTCAAACAAGTTGACCAGAGGAACTTCTCTGAAGATCCTCCCACTGCTTGTGTGTCCGATCTCTGTGTCACTGTCGCTGTCTAAATTCTTGAACATTAGATTTTTCAGTCTGACCCACTACTGTATCTTCAAGATGTTCTTCTCATGCAATAACATCTTGATCTTCAGCTTCAATAAGTGTAAAATTTTTCCTCTAGGTCCTTTAAGGAAATATTTCTCTTCTTGGCTATATGATTCTACCCTATCAATAACAAACTCTGTGATATACCCTCCAATGGTACTATCAAACCAGTGATCTACTTCTCTTGACATGACGTTATAAACTCTTTTGACCTTCTTGATCAACACTTATGTCCAAACCATAGGCAGTCTAGATCTGATCTCAAACTGGGTGTCTGCTAATCTGGCCAACCACTCATATGGCTCCTTATGAATTCCTCCAAAGAAAATCTCGTGTACATCAATAAAGATATACCTTTCCAACCAGTCTTCTGCACTAATATTAGGGTTCTTGTTCTGAGCTTCTGCAGAATCCTTTTCTTGTTCTTCTATCCACTTCTGAATCTTTGTCTTCGATGGAAACCACCTTGACATTCCCTAAAGAAGATCTCGGTCCCGACAACATAACCATTTGTTGGCACATGGGCAAACCTAGGGTTCAGTTCTAATAGCGCACCAAGAATCCCTAACTACTGGCCCTTTCGACAACACCTGCGAAGCAGATGCAGTCTCACCCAAGTAGCAATAGGGGGTTGCAGGACATAGGTGTCTACAACCAGAGTAAATGCAAGTGGAATCAAGGCAATCACATGAGGAGATCAGACTATTCTTCCCAAACATAAACCTACTTCGCACATTTATAGATCAGATCTAACATACTAATGCATCATTAGAGTAACAACATAAATAACACAACATCAACCATACACAATAATAGGATATACGTGGTTCACCATCTCCCTAGGGATACATCCATAGAATTGTGCTTTATAATATATTAGGTGAAAGCTTACAGTGCTATTTGCTCTCTTAGCTTGTAGATCTCTCTCCTTCTCTCTTTACTCTATCTCCCTTTCCCGCGCACCCAGCTTCAGGGTTGATCTTCGCACCTAGCTGAAGATCTTACAACACCGACTTCTCTCACCACACAATACTCTTCTCTCAACAATAACAACAATCACTCCTTATTACATAATCAAATTAATGATGACCCCGATCCTAGGTCCTCTTGACCTTTATTTATACATTAAAATAGCTCACCCACAGCCTCAGGTCGAAGCCTAGGTGTCTAAAACCCTAGATACCAAAACCCTAGGTGTCTAAAACCCTAGGTCAACTTGACCCGTGTTTTCAGGGCTTTGCCAGCCTGTATTTCCTTCCTTCCCGCGAGGTTTTCCAAAGCATCTACCAATGGATTTTTCTGCTTGTTGAGTTGTCCACGATCCATCTTCCTTGTTGATTTGTCTTCTTTGGTCTCCTCGTCCAACGACTTGCTTTCTCTTGCTTCTCTTCGTCTTTTCTGCTCTTTTACTCACTTTGACCTAGTATCAGTCACTGTGTCTTCTGGGCATTTCACATTTCGTCTTTTCTTCTGTAATCTTCACTTCCATAACCAAGGGCCAACAAGAGGTAAAATTTATATTTTACAAATCAAGGAGATTAATGTTTATTTCCATGGAAAATAATTAAATGGGAAGATGCACGTGAAAGGAAAACTTGGATAATTTTTATCCAAAGGTTTTACAGAAGTAAAGGAAGAAGATTAAAAGTATTTACCAAAGATGGTAAACAAGACATGGTTTTCAAAACCATGGGAAAGAAACCAGTAAATGGTTTTCACAGTGAAATGGTAAATTGGAAAAAACATAACACAGTAAATATTTTTCACAGTGAAATGGTAACAGTAAATGTTTTTTACAGTGAAATGGTGAATTGGGCAAAACAAGACATGGTTTTAAAAACCACGGGCATGAATTAAATTATGGAAATTTAATTCTAAGGAATAAAAAAATATTTGGGAATTATTTTTGTTCAAATATATTATTCCCAAATATTTAATGAGAATATGGATAAATGGAATTAAATTTGAAAGGGTATAAGTGACATTTCAAAGAGAACGTGGCAAAGGAAAGAGCTGGAGTGTCAGAGGAATCTACAGGGATCATGAAACGTTTTCCTGAAAACTGTCATTTGTAATCATTGTAACCAGTTTTTGAAGCTGAAACGTTTCATTTCAGTTATTGTAACCAGTTGCACATTGAAGGAAATCAAATTGTATAAGTGTTAGAGGTTCCAAATGAATTAATGTGGGAAGAAGTGCAAGGGCACAAATTCTGGTTGTTCTGAACTCAATTGTAATTTTCTGGAGCTGAATTGAATACATATGCATAAGCGTTTGAAATCTCTATGAAAAGATTCTAATGGTGGTGATATGAGTTTTGTCTTCCCTCATTGTATGTATTTCCTGTGTTCTTTAATTCCATTTACACTGTCTTCTATTTGAATTGGATAGTTAAAATCCCAAAATTCATCTCTTGATGCTCTTGGCTGAAGCAATTTAAACTGTGTGTATTTCTTCCTAACTAATTCAAAATTCATTTCAATAATGCTCTAATGCAGTTACTTGTTTTCCCCCTTCTCTCTTACACTCTGCTTAAATACAATTTACAACTCAGATTCATTGCCTCATTTAGCCTTTATCCTCTGGAGAGTTCTACATGTCAGTCAATGTTTTTATTCAATTTCAGAATTTTGACTCCATAGCCCTGAGTGTCCCTCCCCTTCCTTACCAACAACTTTATAAAAACCTCCAAAACAAATTAAATCTAGCCAATGATTATCAAATAAATATCAAGTGAAAGGAGAGAGCCCTCTCTGAGTTGAGAAGGCTAGTGCGCAGCTCTAAAGTAGGTTGAAACAATTACCTCTGTCATTTGTCTACCAACCAGACAAAATTTACAGAGTGCTAACATTTTGGTGCCATTGCTGGGGACGAAACTGAAAATTTTTCCCTGGGAAAGAACGACATGGTTGAGTTCTAAGGTCCGAGAGCAACAAACACTTAGGCACATATTGGATGTATTCCTGCTCTGGTGACTCCACACATCAAAAAATCAGTTTGAAGGTGATTCCACTGGTCGAAGAATCCATAAATTTTAATTTTAATTGGATACTCCACTCTCAATGCATAATCCAGCTTCCAAAACATCATTGATGACTCCACTGTCCGAAGATGAGTTCAATATCTGCAAGGTATGCTCCAATGAATTGCTCTCATATTCCTGGCTTTCCAAATCGTATTCCTCACATAGATTGGAAAAACTATTTTCCTAAATTCAAAGATGGGAAAGGAAATGATGTTGCCTTGCACTTGATTAGATTTCACATGCACATATGTAAGCTGCAGATTAAATTTCATGAGGATTGTTTGATGAAAATGTTTATGGATACTCTAGAGGGGAAAACAAGATTATGGTATGAAGGTTTAAAACCATGTAGCTTATACTCTCTTAAATATTTCCATATAACATTCTTTAAGCATTATGGAGAGTCTAATCCTTCATCCTTGGTGTTTGAAGATTGTTGTGAATTTTGTGAAAATTTCATTAAGTACCTTGGAAATGTTTTAGGTGATGAAGTGTGTATGAATGATGAAATCATAGAAGCCTTTTATGAATATTCATCCCAACAACAAATAGTAGCCCCTCCTTTGGTTGACGATGAAGCTGATCAAGAAATTGTTGCTAAAAGTCATTTTCCTTCTCCTGAGCTTGATGAAGATATTCAACAATATTTCCAGCAAGACAAAGTGTTTCAAAGTTGTCTTTATTCCACTATGAATGATGTGGTTGTTCAAATTCTAAGTGTCCTAGACATGGATCAGGATTTCAAAACTGCATCTATGGAGACTCCAAGCAGTGAAAAACAAATGACATAGAGCTTTAGGAAATAAACAAAACAACATATGCCATTTTTCAATCAGAAATACATAAAGATAATGAAGAGGCAGTGGTTTTACTTGATTCATTTGAAAATCATGGTTTTGAAAATGCATCCATGGGAACTCTAGACTATGAAATAGTGCATGTTATTAGATTTTCACATTTGCAAGAAGATTATGAGCAAGAATTTATTTCTATTCATTCATTTGAAAGTCAAAATGATAGTCCTCAAACAAATTCCCAGAAGTTTAATGAAACCAAATCAGAATTGTTTGATGAACAAGAGGATAGCCTTTATGCACATAATATGGTTGTCATATTTGAAGATGTTCAAGAATGTATGAATGTTTTTGTTGAGATGCATGGAAAAGTAGACAAACCTATTGCTTCCATTTCATTTGAAAATGTTCTCAGAACTGAAGAAATAGAGCAAGAGCAACAAACACTTATGAAAAAGGCTCGTCTTTCTGTTTTTTCTCATCAAGAAGAAATGATTTTTCATGGTTTTCAAGATCCCGTGGCCATCCTATTACAATATTTAGTGAAGGAGGAGTTTGTTTCATTCATAAGCCCAAGTTTTGGATTCAACTTTTGTTTTTAGCTGCCATCTTTTACATTTGTCTGCCTGCTTAAGAAAGATGTGAGCAGAGAAAAATTTGGAAGCCAATTGCTTGATTGGTTACATTGGCACTTTAGCATCACTTGATTGAGTATTTATTTCAGCAGTTTCAGAGTAGACAGGAGTGTGAAAATAATCTTGTTGGTCAAGCATTTTTCAGTTTGGATTTCCAGTAGTGTGAAAATAATCTTGTTGGTCAAGCATTTTTCAGTTTGGATTTCCAGTAGTGTGTATAGTCAGATTTTAGCGATGTATTCAATGTTCAGTATCCAATTGAGAGTAGTGTGCAGAGTTTGGTTTTCAGCAGACACTAGTGACATATCGGAGTAGGGTACACACACATGTTTTGGGATCAACCGTATAGATTAGGAACCGGGTATACGAGTTCTTTGCTACCTCACAAGGAAGATAGAATCCTCAGTTGGAGCCTATGTTATCACCTTCTAATTTGCATTATTTTTTCCCAAAGAATCTTGTCCTTGTGTTATCTTTCCACTCAGATCTTAAAACGTTTTCACCAGCTCCATCAAGCCCCATCACCTAAATCCTTCACTCAATTGATCATCCAAAATAGTCATTTCCTCCATGAGTAAAAATTTTGGCAAATATCCCAAACCTATACCTAGCCTTAATGCTTATCCAAATCCCTTAGTTCCATCACTTCATTAATTTTTACCCTTATTTTCATATTCCCGTTGAAAATAAAAAATATTCATTTTACTAAGCACCCTTATCCTATCCACAAAGTCATGTATTAAGCCTCATATGCCCAAAGTCCCGAGAAAATAGAAAAAAGTGTTTATTATTATTAATATAAATATTTTTATATTAATATTTGATCCAATATTTAATTTATGGAATCACGTCAAATCATGGGCACAAATCTCGATTTAAATATGGAAAAGTCAAAGAGTGGATGGAGGGCGCACATACATATTAGGCATAGAATTAACACAGAGGTTAATTATGTGAAGGCGGGCCGATATGTAAACCGTGGTTTTGGTGATTGGACATGTGTTTTTACGTGGTGAATATCAGGGGCAAAAGTGGGTAAACTCCAAACCACTTTTCTCTTGCCCGATATAATAAATGCAACCATCTATCTTATGGTTTAGGTGCGACATTTTTCCAGGAGTGCGGTTCAATAATGATTATGGAATTTCCAATAAAATAAATTCTTCCTCACGACGAAATTGTTTTACAGAGGTAAAATTTAAATTTTACAAATCAAGGAGATTAATGTTTATTTCCATGGAAAATAATTAAATGGGAAGATGCACGTGAAAGGAAAACTTGGATAATTTTTATCCAAAGGTTTTACAGAAGTAAAAGAAGAAGATTAAAAGTATTTACCAAAGATGGTAAACAAGACATGGTTTTCAAAACCATGGGAAAGAAACCACATAGTGAAACGGTAAATTTGAAAAAACATAACACAATAAATGTTTTTCATAGTGAAATGGTAACAGTACATGTTTTTTACAGTGAAATGGTGAATCGGGCAAAACAAGACATGGTTTTAAAAACCAGGGGCATGAATTAAATTATGGAAATTTAATTCTACGGAATAGAAAAATATTTGGGAATTATTTTTATTCAAATATATTATTCCAAAATATTTAATGAGAATATGGATAAATGGAATTAAATTTGAAAGGGTATAAGTGACATTTCAAAGAGAACGTGGCAGAGGAAAGAGCTGGAGCACCAGAGGAAGCTACAGGGATCATGAAACATTTTTCTGAAAACTGTCATTTGTAATCATTGTAACCAGTTTTGGAAGTTGAAATGTTTCATTTCAGTTATTGTAACCGGTTGCACACCGAAGGAACTCGAATTGTATAAGTGTTAGAGATTCCAAATGAATTAATGTGGGAAGAAGTGCAAGGGCACAAATTCTGTTTGTTCTGAACTCAATTGTAATTTTCAGGAGTTGAATTGAATACATATGCATAAACTTTTGAAATNCTATGAAAAGATTCTAATGGTGGTGATATGAGTTTTGTCTTCCCTCATTGTATGTATTTCCTGTGTTCTTTAATTTCATTTACACTGTCTTCTGTTTGAATTGGATAATTAAAATCCCATAATTCATCTGTTGATGCTTTGGGCTAAAGCAGTTTAAACTGTGTGTATTTCTTCCTAACTAATTCAGAATTCATTTCAGTAATGCTTTGATGTAGTTACTTGTTTTCCCCCTTCCCTCTTACACTCTTCTTAAATACAATTTACAACTCATATTCATTGCCTCATTTAGCCTTTATCCTCTAGAGAGTTCTACAGGCCAGTCAATGTTTTTATTCAATTTCAGAATTTTGACTCCATAGCCCTGAGTGTCCCTCCCCTTCCTTGCCAACAACTTTATAAAAACCCCCAAAACAAACTAAATCTATCCACTGATTATCAAATAAATATCAAGTGACACGAGAGAGCCCTCTCTGAGTTGAGCAAGCTAGTGCCCAACTCTAAAGTAGGTTGAAACGGTTACCTCTATCATTTGTCTATCAGTCGGACAAAATTTATAGAGTGTTGGTTTCCTATTTCCCTTCCCGGGTTATCTGAGTTATTGACCAGGGTTCATGTCATTCAAGGTTCCAACAAAGCCTCTAAAACTATCGGCCCTCCTGGTAAACCAGAAGGCAACACAACACCTGGAAGGTGCTATGCAGTTTCACCCGAGATAGCTTTAAATGGGTGGATGTAAGACTCAGGTCTTTATAGCCTAGGACAGAGTAGGCAATAGGGGTTTCTTGATTAAGGCTAGATACCGTGAGCTGTAAGGGAAACTACTAATTCCTTGGAGTCGCATACGGATATCCCACAGTTTAATTTAAGCAAAGTATAAACAGATTCATAACAATGTATTAACTCATTCATCAAGCTTAACTATTAATTGTTGAACGAAAGAAGAGACATGCATACATTCAACATATTACATGATTATTACCCTGGTTCACCCCCTCCTGGGATACGTCCACAAAGATTTGGCTCTTGGCTCTTTTATTATGGAATTGTTGTACTCCTGGCGCCACGCACTTACAATTCTCCACCAAACTGGGTAAGATCTATGTGAGGCGAACTAGATCGCACCAGGCTCTACAGCCTGCGGTCTAATCCTCAGACCTACCTTCCCTCATATCTTCTTTGCTCAACAGCTTACAAAATAAGTTCATACAACTAAAATAACAATAACCAACCCTATATGATACTTTCGTATCTATATTTATACATTTCGGTCTCTTCAACCTTTTTCAGAATATTACCAAAACCCCAACACTTCTTACGTTAGGTCTTTCTCCCATACGTGTGTTGTTCTGCCTCCAGCTGTCGCTTTCCTTTGTGCATGCTTTCTTGCGTGCGCGCATGCTATTATTTTTCAAGTTGTTACTTCAGTTTTTTGCACGCTTTCTTTCCCATGATCGTTCTTCTTTCCCCTTCGGCCTGGTGCCAACATGCCCCCAACACTGACATGTGACTCGTCCCGAGTCACCTAATTGCTCTATGATTCCTCGATCTCCTTGGTGATCGTCTGGAACTATTTCTGCAACTCTACCACTTTTGTCAATGCCTGCGCGGTTTTCTCCTTGATGGTGTCGACTGTCTGAGCTACGACTTCCTTGCTCATCAGTCCTACGCATTCTAACTGAGTCTGTGTTGTCTATTTTCTGGCTTCTTCTACTTGCGCAAGTACGTCTGCTACCTGTTCCTGCAACGGTTCGATTTGAGCCTGGCATTCCTGTTTCTGTGTTTGCAAAGTGATAAGTTATGCCTGTATCGTCTTTAACTCTTGCATTCCCTTGACCCGTTCCTGGAATTGGTATGGTCTTATGTCACTGCTTGAGTTCTTGGATCGTTGCATTGATACTCTCCTCCTTGTCCCAGTGTTGGACCTGTGGATCCTCTTCCAGCCTTGTCCAAAGTTGCGCTGCTTTATCCAGCAAGTCAACTACTGTGCTGACCTGTTTTTCTAGCTCCTGCAGTTGCATTGTTGCTTCCTGCTTCCTTTGCTCCTTCACTGATGGTGGAGTTGTCGGTCTAATATGTCCGCGAAGAGTCTCGATCTCCTTTTGATACTGATCAATTTCCTGCGCAATCTGGTCGATATTTTCTACAATTGGGAGTTCATTTCCTTGCGTAGTAGCTGGGAGTTTCCCAAAAATTTCTTCCACTCTGCGTTCAATCTCGTTTCTGCATTCTTTCTCTTCCTGAGTTTTAGATTTGGCCTATGCACAAACTGTTTCTAGTTCTTCCCGCTTCTTTGTTGCTTGCTGTAGCTCGACTAATTTTTATGTGCTCGTGATTGCATCTCATGGTCGACGCTAACCTATAGTTTGTATAATTCTCTTGATGGAATCTATGTCAGGACCAATTGGATATGATCCAAATTCTTCAGTGGTGTATGTCCCACAATTTCATCCATTCTTAGCATGTTAGGCTTTATATAGACCGTGGAATGTGCATGTGGCATCGGAAGAAATGGGTCATGTTCTTCTACCTCCACCCTTTCTATGGTCTGTGTGGTCGATGGCTCTATGCCTCTGCTACTACTCGTGATCTGGGCTTCCCCAAATTTCTTAAGGAGCTATCCCATTTCTGTCAATTCCTTCTGCAGTTTATCCCTGTGGTGCGCGACATGATCGAAATCCTTTGCCAGGCAATCTTGGATCATTCTAGCAATCATCTCTCCATCATCCTCTATGATTGTATAGTCCGGTGGTGCTCGTTGCCTTTGTTTTCTTTCATGCACCTGCTTCCTGTACTGTTGGTCTCTTAGTTTCCCATGGTTCCTGTGTGATGGGGTTCAATGTGGTTTCTTGTGCTCCCTCACCTGGTTTCTGCTGTCCATTGGTCGACTGAGTGGTTTCTATCCTCCCCTTCTGGGTCCCTGGCTGCTCTGAGTCGTCGTATGCTTGAGTCGACTTGGTTTGGCCCATTCTTCGTTTCTTGGGTACTGGGATTTGTGGAGGTTGTGTTGCCGCTTGCGCAGCCCCTCCTTCTACTGTTTGTCCCAATACTTCTCTGGGTATGGTTGGAATCCTCCATTCATCATGCCATTCGATGATGACCATGTCAATATCTCCCTCGGTGACCCAGTAATGCATCTGTAGCCACTGTTTATCCGAACCCTGCCTTGGTTGTATCCACATGGCTTGTCACCTAGCTCAGAAATTGGCGATGCCCCCGTATTGTGCGACAACCTTTGGTGTTATTCTCCATGCTCAGATGATGGCTTCCTGTATATCCCATAGGTAAGCTTCGAATACAATTCCATTCCCCTTCTTATGCTTGGCTAGTGGAGCGAATCTAGGACGCGATATCTTGCTCCTCCTAGCTCTGGTGTGGTACAAAAGACGACGTATTCTGGTTCTCTCCATCCCATGAAATCTATGAGAGTGATCAACCATGAGTAATGAAATTCTGTACCTGCTTCCTATGCGTCTTTGCAGTCTACTTGGAACAAGTTTGATAGGTATGGTGCCCAACTCATGGAGGTGCCTTCTATGCACTGAGCTGCAACAACAATGACTCCTGCCGGTACTTCATATTTGCGACACTTTCTTAGCAGTTTGTAGGCTAAGATCTTTGCGCCCAATTGTGTCGCGACATTATTGATCCATTTAATTATAATTCCTCTTGTTCCCTTGTCAGTGCCATATTTCTTCTTCATCTCTTTTGCCAATGTTTTTTCCTTGGACTTATCATTCAGAATGAGCGCGGGATCCATACCCCCAGTGGGTAGGCCTGTTATCTGCACGATAAGTTCGACAGTTATGGGGACGGGTTTGTCCAGCCATATATCCCCTCCATGCGTGACTGCTAACAGTTTCTTGACGCATGCCATCGCATATTGGCCTCTACCAAAGTGTGGTATCTTCAGCAACCCTAGAATTCTTGTTCTGTCCAGTCCAGCGGCCCACTGGTGTGGCTAAGTGATGGTTTCTCTGAGTTGGTTCACGACTATTTTTTGCATAAATGCCTGTGGTGCAAGCTCTGGATATTTGGTTTCATCTGCTACATCATGGTCAGAATACTTGAGCTTCTTGACGTGACCCAATAGCTGCGGGTCCACCCGTACTCCCTCTGGTATGCGAGGTAGCACAATCTCTGCAGTCGGTTTCTTTCAAGGTGAGCTCGGTATCTGAACTTAGTCGTCCTGCTGTGTTAGCTAGCTCAAAGTTCCAACAACTCTTGGTTGTTCCCCTGTCATCCACTCTGGCCATGCCCAGGTAGTTCCAGCGGTCTCCTTGGCTAGGTGACCTAAGCCGGGTGCTTGCGTCTCGTCTGGTTGCTCCTCTACTCCCAGGTGTTGTGCCATTCTGTTCACTTCCACGATTGCTTCAGTATGTTCCGGTGGTATTTCCTGGTGGGTTTCTTCTTCTTTGTTCTGAGGCTCGTGCAACGTTGCTAGTGTATCCTGTTCCATGGCCTCTGCTTGTGGTTGCGGAATCTCCTCTAGTATTGGTGTGGACTCTACTGGGATTTCCTCTGGTGACAGGATTTTGTCAATATCAACGATCTCTGGTGGCTCCTACTCATTTTCTTCCAATGGTCCTCATGACCTATTCTGAACCCTGGTTGATCTGGTTGTCTGGCCTGGTTCTGAGAGCTTCGGTGGTGCCATAATGGTGTCTATTGAACGTTTTATGAGTTCGAATGGCTTCGGTGAGCTCCATGGTTTCGCTCTGTTCGTTCTAGCTGTTGTTGCTCTTTTTCTGTTCTCCTTTCGCGAATAGACTAACTTATTTTGTGCTCATGTGTTGTATGGGCTCGTCATGAAGCTTGTTGAGGATGCTTCCTCCATTATGCGATTAATGCACCATAACTGTGGGTTCAATGCATTCATGACAATTTTGTACTTGCCATTACGCCTACTATGTCGTCTCCAGTTGGAACGTTTAATGTGACATTCCATCTGTCCGTGTCTTGCTTTAACTCTACCTCATGCTGTCCTGTCAGCCTGCTTTTGCCGAATTTCCTTTTCCGCTTGTTTCCTTTTTCGTTATGGCTGTTATCGTTTCTCTTGTTGGCTTCTTGTTTCATATGCGGCGTCGTGTGGATTTGTTTTTTACTACGCAGTGGGTGGTCGACTGTCCTTGTATAGCTTCAACCGGCTCCCATTGATCATTCCTCTGAAGTCTGCGCCTGCTAGATCTCTTAACTGTACAACTCCTCCATCCGTAACAAATTTTACCTCGTATGGTCCTAGCCAATGCATTTTCATCTTTCCTGGGTGTTGTAACGATTTACTGTCATAGAACAATACTAGATCTCCTTCCTTGAACATCTTCCTCTTGATGTGGTGATCATGCCAAGCTTTGAATCTTGCTTTCTGTACTTGTTGGTGGAATCCTGCCAAGATTCGGTCTTCCTCCATCAACAGTAACTGATTCAGTCTTTCTTATACTGTGCTTCGTTCTATCATGTGTGTGATAGCTGCTACACGTAGACTGGGTATTAAAAATTCTAACGACACTACTACTTATTGACCATAGACTAGTTTGAATGGTGTGTGGCTTGTCAACTTTTTGCATGTGGTTCTATATGCCCATAATACTGCTGGTACCTTGAGGTCCCAATCGTCCTTGTTGACGTTACATATCTTTGTCAAGGCATTCTCTAGAATTTTGTTGAAGGCTTCTACCATGCCATTTTCCTGTGGATGATACAGTGTGATTTTTTGGTGATGAACTTCAAACTCTTTGAGCATCGCTTAGATGGTGCTATTTATGAAGTGCGTTCCTTGGTTGCTCATCAAAATGCTTGGGCACCCAAATCTAGTAATTACCTGTTCAAACAGAAAGTGTGCAACTATCTCTGCGCTGAAATCTTTTACTGGTGCGGCTTCTGCCTATCTTGTTAGATATTCCGTTGCGGTGATAATATATCTCGCCCCCGTTCTTTTGGCTGGTGGGTTAATGGGTCCCACAAAGTCTATCGCCCATTTGTCGAATGCCTAAAGTGTCACTTGCGGTCGTAGTGGCATCTTGTCCCTTCTGTTGGGTTTGCTTGCCCTTTGACAGACATCACATTGCTAACAATACTCTTTCGAGTCTCTGTGGATCATTGGCCATCATAATCCTATGCATAGTACCTTCTGCATGGTATCTTTTCCTGCATAATGCCCTCATGCTATTCCCTCATGGGCTTTGTCTAGTACGTATCTTCGTAAGATGCTATCTGCGCCCATATTGTATAGATGTCCTACGATCAATTGATAGTCAGCTGCGCGGAATACCAGGTTCTTCTTTTGCGCAGTGGTATATTCTTATGGCGCAGTACTTGTGATCAAGTACTGGATGATCTCTGCGAAGTAATCGTTAGCAATTTGTACTGAGAATAGTTGTGTATCTGGAAAGTTGTCTTCTAAATTCGTTGGTTCTTCTCCATTTGTGACCCTCGATAAGTGGTCAGGTCCTGCATTCAGTTTTCCTGGTTTAACTATTACCTCAAAGTTAAATTCTTGAGATAGCAATAAACATCAACAGATTCCCCCCCCCCCANAGTGTTTTCCCAATAGGTAATGTCTGTATTTCTGTAGTGCATAAACCATAGCTAGGCCTTCTCTTTCTGTCGTATTATAATTTTGTTCCGAGTCTAATAATTTTCTGCTTGCGAACGCTATTGGGTGATCCAAGTCTCCTGCTCATGGTTGCGCTAGGATAGCTCCAAGTGTTATTGCTGATGCATCTACATGTACATGGAATGTCTTCTCCCAATCTGGAAATACCAATATGGGTGCAGTGACCATCTTTTCCTTCAGGTTATCCAGGCTGTGTTGGCACTTGTCGTTCTATTGATACTTTGTATCCTTCCTTAACAGTTTTTCCATTGGCGTTGTAATCTGCGCGTAGCCTTTGATGAATTTCATGTAATATCTCGTATGTCCTAACGTTGCTCTTAGTTGGCATATTGTTTTTGGTGCTGGTAGATTAACAATGACTGTGATTTTGGCCGGATCCACTAGCAAACCTTGTTTTCATACTATGTGTCCCAATAATATCCCAAATGGTGTTCCAAATATGCATTTCTTAATATTCAGTGATATCTGGCACTATCTGCATCGTTCTAGCATCATTCACAAAACTTCCACATGGTTTTTTAGTAAGCTATACATTGTCCAATCATCCAGGTATACTTCAAGGAATTGATGGATTAATTCCTTAAATGTTGCGATGACCACTCTAGAAAACATCGCAGGTGCATTCTTCATTCCGAACGACATGACTGTATATTGATAAGATCCCCATTCTGTCGCGAACGTGGTCTTGTTTCTATCCTCCTATGCTATCTTAATCTGATTATATCTTGAGAATCCATCGGTGAAAAAGTAGGCTTCGTGGCCTCCTAAGTTCGTGAGTACTTCGTCCGTGAATGGTGTGGGTAATGGGTCATGTAGGCATGCATCATTCAACTTCCTCAAGTCAACGCATATCCTGATCCCTCTTCCATGTTTCTTGTCCTATACTACCATCGAGCTTATCCATTCTGATTCTTTGACTGGTTTGATGTTGTCGACCTCGACCATCCTGTCAATCTCATCTTTAACTTTCTATTTATATATGGGGTTCAATCTATATGGTCATTGTTTAATGGGCCTCGCATCATGTCTGAGTGGTATCTTCAGTTCTCCTAATTCTCTGACTATGCCTTTCATCTTTGTAAAGGTTGTGGGAAAAAGGTCGTTGTATTCACGCAACAATTATGTGATGCTTTCTAGTGTCTGTTTGTCCCAATAATCTCCAATGCTGACCATTTTGGGTTGCTCGGTGGTCCCTATGTTAACCTTCTTTATCTTGATTTGCGCAGAGATGACCTTTGACTCTAAGGGTGGTCCTTCCACATCTCTCTCGCCTTCGACTTCTTCGATCTGAATATCGCACGGATCATCTTCATCCGGGGCTTCCTCCTGTATGTGGTAGCATGATAGTAGATCCTTGACTGTCTGCTTATTCCACTGTTGTACTTCTACTTCCGGTTCTTCCATGAATATGACGTTTCTGATCCATTTCAGGGCCGCGTCTATGTTGGGGTTCTCATGATCGAATGAGAAAGTGACTGTAAAGTTCTATTGGAGTGTCACCCATGTAAAGTTGTAATACTATATGGTGTGCCAAAAGTAATGGTGTCAGACCAAGACTTGAATTTTACTTCAAAATTTGGGTAGAGCTTGTTTTGAGAGCTACACACAAAGTTAATTTTTAATGCAATTTAACATCTAGAGATCTATGGTTAGACAAAGGGAGTCAACCAAAGTCTGGAATATATGTTGTGAATGTATGCGATGAATCAATTGGGTTAGGAAGATTATGTCCCCTTAGTGGAATTTGATTATAACAATGGTTAACACCATTCCCTTAAGAAAATCATATTCTAAGCTCTGTATGGGTAGAAGTGTAATTCTTCAATTAGTTGGGACAACCTGGAAATGCGATTAACTCAAGGAAGCGACACCTTGAAAGAAATGGAAATTATAGTGAAGCATGTGCAACAAAGTCTAAAGACTACCCAAGACAGGTAGAAGAGTTATGCAAATAAGAAAATATTTATAACAAAGTTTTAAGGTTGGAGAGAAGGTGTTCTTGAGAATTAATCCAAAAAGGAGTTCTTTGTGACTAGGTAAATGGAAGAAATTAGCATCAAGACATTGTGGACCTTTTGGGATTTTAGCATTGATAGGTGTCGTTGCTAACAAATTGGCCCTACTATCACATGTGATTATTCATGATTTTTCCCATGTATCTCTACTTAAGAAATATGTGTCAAATCCCAACCTCGTGTTGAATTTTAATGATATATAGATGAAGGAAAACAAGGAGTTCCTCACAAAACCCCGATGATCATTAGTACTAACCAACAACACCTATGGAGCATATTTATCGATTAGGTCAAGTTCTATTGGCAAAGTATTACTCAAAATAAGATGATAGGTCAAGTTCCATTGGCAAAATATTACTCAAAATAAGATGATACATGGGAATTAGAATAAAAATGAGAAATTGTTATCCAATCTTGTTTAATCATGACCTATGTCCAAGGTCGTAGCCATTTTTAAAAGGGGAGGATTGTAACACCCCTAATGAATTACATTGTTGACTTTGTAGTTGATGTTTCTTTAATGTACCTGATGATGCTTCATTTAATGTACCTTATGATACTTCATTGGGAGATGAGGTTTTGGACTCGTTATCTTCATGGTGATTGTTTTACTTTTTGTTGATCATTAATGATGAGTACCGATATATATATATATATAAACTCTTGATTATTCATTTCCCTTCATGATGCATTAATATTCATGTTTTAATATCTACTATGATGTTTTTGGAAAGATAAACTTTATGGAGGTTATGATATTAACTAAGTTATTAAATATCATCCAAGGGATGGGGCTCTTGTTCAATGAGGATGGTCAATCTAGTTCTAATGTATTGTGATCTTGAAAAGTGGAAAATTGACTTGGAATTACTTTTTAAATTGATCCAAGATAAAAAGATCAAGGGAGATTAGTTGTACTTCACCTCTTACCCATTTTGTTACACTTGTAATTCCACTCAACCTAATTTCATCCCTTGTGTATTTAGGTGGGATAAATGGTAAGACCATGAAATGATCTAGCAGAGAAGTTGTTTTTTCTAAAGAGAAAAAAGTGTAAAGTTTATTAAAGAAGAATAAAATTTGCATTCTGAAGAATGCATGTAAAGATATGCATTTAGTCCCGAAAGTCTCACTGCTACCAAAACTGGTAGCTGAAGTCAAAAAATATATAGATCCCAAAAGTAATAGAAACTTACTAGTCTTTCTGAAACAAAAAATTCTTGTTCTAATAGCCTGGAAAAACATAAAAATCTGCATCATATAGAAATAAACACTATGCAGAAATATGGAAATGTCTCATGTTGACCCTTCCCAAAAATGTCGATAGACTAAAACCTGTCCATTTGTTGTCTTCGAACTACATACAGAAAAGAGGACAAATAACTTTAATCATTGAAAAACGAGTTGTTCTCTTTGATCTATAAAGGGTTTGTGATAGTGTTCATAGCTCTTCCCTTCCAAGTACTATATGATGTCCCACTACCCGTGAGCCATAATAGTGCCCTCTTTAGATAGGGAGTTTGATGCGACGTTCCTTTCCCTATAGACATGGTTGAATGACAGGTTTGTAAATATATTTGTAATTAAAAAGACTTCTTCAAGAATAGAAGCAAGAATTATGTTATGACACTTTTGATTTTTCCTCAACTAGTTGATGACCACCACTGAATCTCCAAAAATATGAAGGTTTAAGATCCCTTTCCCGAGCAAAAGTGAGAAAGATATTTAAGGCCATAAGTTATGCATAATTATTTGATCCCTGTCCCAAACCCCACTTTATCTTATAGAAATGTGATGAAGAGAGATGAAGGACTCCCGCTCCCCCATAGTGGTCTTTGTTGTATTGGGATGCACCATCGAAAAAATTCCAAGGTCTTTTGATATTTATTTGTTCATCCACTACTTGCCTGGGGGTGGAAGATCTTTCTCTTGTGGAAAATGTGAAAGGATAGCTATTGCAATTAAACCAGGAAGCGAGGCTTTTTCCTTGAAGATAACGACATTTCTAGCAAGTCAAATTACCCAATGAATGAGGAGGGGAAGTGCCTTGATATTTTTTTTCTATGGTCTTGTACCGAAGACTTCCAGGCTTCCTCTATAGAGGACCCATGCCATGAGCATCTTTGACCCAAAACGGATGTAACAACTCACTAAGTTTGTATTGAAAAAGGGCATCCCAGAAACAAATGTGGAGATGTTTCCTCATCCCCCTTACAAAGAGGACACCACCCAGGCCCTTCCAATCCCTTGAATTTCATCCTATCCCAAGTAGGAACCTTTTTCCTTAAGAGACACCACATGAACAATCTTTCCTTAAGGGGTCATTTAGATTTCGAAATCCCCTTTCACCACCATTCTGAGACTTGTTTAAGGAGATTGGTCATAAGGAAGGAGTAACCCTCTTTTGGAGAGTATACCCTGAAGGACTGAGTTGCTAGAGTAGTTCATCATACTGATCGTTGATTCTGATATGACTTATCTTGAGGGCCTAGAAGTAATCATTCCAAGGGTCTAAAAATTTCTCTTCCAAATTCATAGCTTGATCATTTTTCCATCCCTAACTCCAAATCAAAGTTTGTTGCTCGTCAACAATCTGGTTCAGGTGGAAGAAACCTCTCTCATGCAGGTTGTCAATTAGATTCTGGGGGAGAAAGTGTTAGTCATTGTTTCCCACCCATGGAATCCTACTGATTCTAAGAGAGATTCCTTTGCCCATCTTCCAGGCCATCCCTTAACTGATAACATAAATTATTTTGCTGGAGCTTTCCACATGATGAAAACATTTTGGTGGCTTTTTTTTGGCCTTCTTATCCAATCCACCACTGATTCTGGATGTATATATTTTTGAGATACTAACTTTGACCATAAATTGTTGGAAGTTATTAGTCTCCACCAGTCTTAGCAGCAAGAGCGGTGGAGAAGCTGTGAATATTTTTTAAGCCCCATCCCCCCAAAAGCTTTAGCAGTGCCAAAGAATCCCATTTGATCCATGGCATCACAAAACTCTCCTTCTGTCCACCCCAAAGAAATTTGAAACACAATTTCCTTATTTTCTCCATAGTACCTTTTGGGATCCAGTCCATAGATAACCAGTAGACTGGGATCGCCTCTAGGACAGATTTTACCAGGATCATCCTGCCTGCTCTAGATAACCACCTGAAGCCCCATGATTTTAACCTTTTTTCAAGCTTTGCTAGTAACCAATTCCAATCCTCTTTGGTGTAGAAATTTGGTTTTAGATGAAAACCCAGGTACTTTAAACTTTCATCAATAGGATTTTCCACATAAGGAAAAAGTTCTTTGTAAAAATTAACTTCTTCTGGATCCATTAGATGAGTAGAGAGGGTGGATTTTGTGTTGTTTATTATCATTCCAGTAGCCCTGCTAAAAAGATCTAGAATGGAGCTCAACTTTTCAGCATCTCCCCTTAAACCATTGTAGAAAATTAGTACATCATCAACAAAAAACAAGTGAGTGAGGGAAAGAAGATGGGTGAGAGGAATACCAACAAAGGATTTGCTAATTTTTGCTTCCAAGAGAGCCATGCTTAGGCCCTCTGCCACCAGAAGGAAAAGGAGAGGGGATAAGGAGCATCCCTGCCGAAGTCCTTTCTCTACTTGGAAGAAAGGTGAGGCTGCTCCATTTATGAGAACTGCAAAGGAGACGGAGGAGATGCAGATCATGACCCAGTTTATAAAAGGAAGACCAAATCCCAGATG
Source organism: Picea sitchensis (assembly GCA_010110895.2). Lineage (NCBI taxonomy): Eukaryota > Viridiplantae > Streptophyta > Pinopsida > Pinales > Pinaceae > Picea > Picea sitchensis. Next base: position 21,715 of record SNQJ01S0031554.1, on the reverse strand, counting down.
AGTGAGAAGCATTCTCAGGAAAAACCAGTTGACACGGTCATATGCCTTGGAGAGATCAATCTTTAGCACTGCCCCTTTTTTCTTCTGTGTCTTAATGTTGTGCAAATCTTCCTGGGCTACATCGATCGCTTCATGGATATGCCTGCTTTCCAGGAAACCAAACTATTCTTGGGATATTGATTTAGAGAGGGTGCCTTATATTCTTCTACTAATGATTTTTGCAATTATTTTGTAGATACAATTGCACACTGAAATGGGTATGTAATCATCCAGGTTGTCAGGGGCATCTTGTTTTGGAATTAAATCTATAAAGGTGGCATTAGAAAGGGGATGGATAAAACCATTGTCTCTTGATTCTTCTATAACTTTGAAGAGATTCGGGCT